>APFE031059013.1:38181-80901 GCA_000404065.3 Pinus taeda
TAGCCTGAAATCTTCCAACTATTCCCACTGCATGCATGATGTCTGGTCGGGTACCTGTCAAATAAAGTAGACTTCCAATCATAGATCTATAGGATGGTTGATGTACTGCTGCTGATTCATCATTTTCACTAATACTGCATCCTGTAACCATGGGGGTACATACTGGTTTTGCATCTTCCATGCCATACTTCTTCAGAATCTGCTTGAGGTACTTGGTTTGAGACAAGAAGATACGGCCTTCATTTTGTTGGATTTGCAATCCAAGAAAGTATGTCAGTTCTCCAAGCAAAGACATTTCGAATTCTTTCTGCATCACCATGGCAAAGCTTTGACTCATAGCTTCTTCATTGCTGCCAAAGATAATATCATCTACATACACAACAAGTATTAGCAATTTGTCATTTTCAATTTTTATATAGAGATTGCTATTTGCTGATCCTTTTGAAAATCCTTGTTGATGAAGATATTTGTCCAAACGATAGTACCAAGCCCTTGGAGCCTGTTTAAGACCATAGGGAGCCTTTTTTTAATCTGCATACAAGCTTTGGATCATTCCCAAGAATGAACCCATCTGGTTGCTCTATGTACACTTCTTCTTCCAAGTCTCCATTCAGAAAAGCTGATTTCACGTCCATTTGAAATACTTTGAACTTCTGAAAGCTTGAGAGAGCAAGGAACATTCGGATGGCCTCAAGTCTGGCAACGGGAGCAAAAGTTTCTTCAAGTTCTATTCCTTCTTGTTGAGTATACCCTTTACAAACAAGTCTGGCCTTCTTTCTAATCACTTCCCCATTTTCATTCAACTTGTTTTTAAAGATCCATTTTGTCCCTATGACATTCTTATCTTTTGGTCTAGGAACCAGCTCCCAAGTGTTATCCTTTTCGATATGGTCAAGTTCTTCATCCATTTCCTTGACCCAACATTCATATTTGCATGCCTCTTTTACATCTTGTGGTTCAGTGGAGGAGAGTAATGCCAAATAGCTTGAGGCTTCTGCAATTGTTCTTATTGTTTGTATACCTACCTCTTTCTGCCTCAAAATTTGAGATTCTAGATGATTCTTCTGAATGTATCTGGATGGAGTTTTCTCTTCTATCCTTATCTGTTCTTCAGGCTCCTCATGGTTTTTTTCTTCATCATGAATTTGATTTGATGTTGATGGATAGTCCTCGAAATCTTCAGATCTTACCTGCTTAAGAGTGTTTTCTTCTTCATCAACCACTACATCAATACTTTCAACAATTTTTCCAAGCCTTTTATTATAACACTTGTAAGCCTTGTTGTGGGGAGAGTAACCAAGGAGAATGCATTCATCTACTCTAGGTTCAAACTTGCCAAGATGTTCATCAGTATTTTTGATATAGCATTTGCTTCCAAAAAATTTGAAGTATTTCACCGAAGGAGTCTCACCATACTAGAGCTCATGAGGAGTTTGAGTGTTGTTCACCCGGAAATTTGTTTTGTTGAGAATAAGAACAACAGCAAATGCAGCTTCACCCTAGAAAGTTGCGGGAGTCCCATATTCATCAAGCATAGCACGAGCCATTTGTTGAACTGTTCTGTTCATCCTTTCCACTACTCCATTTTCTTCAGGAGTCCTGGCTGTAGAGAATTCTCTTCCTATTCCATGTTCTTCACAAAAATCAAAAAATTCATTTGATGTAAACTCCCCACCTCTATCAGACCTGAGGCATTTAATTTTATGATCTGATTTGTTTTCAACCAAAGCTTTGAAGGATTTGAATTTTTCGAAGGCTTCATCCTTGTGCTTCATAAGTCCTATCCAAACCATCCTTGAATAGTTGTCAATGAATAATATGAAATATTCTTCTCCCCAAGGTGACCACTTTCTAGATGGACCACATACATCAGTGTGGACAAGCTCAAGTGGCCTGCTAGCTGATCCTTCCTTCTCAGGGAAGTTAGTTATGGATTTCTTACCAAACTGACATGACTTGCATATTGTATTGTCTGGAATTTTGATGTCTGGAAGACCACGAACTGCTTGGTATTTGCATGATTTCCTTATTTGTGAGAAGCTTAGGTGCCCCAATATCTGGTGCCATAGCCAGTGTTCATCATTCTTGCTTAGATAGCATTGATGTTGTCCTTCTTTGAATATGTATAAATTATTTGGAGTTCTTGTGCCTTTGATCACTATTTCTCCTGTATCAAGATCACGACCACTACATCCATTTGATCGAAATATTACCTCAGTTCCTTGATCGCACATCTGACTGAAACTCAATAGATTATTCTTTAAGCCATCAACATACATAACATTTCCATCTTTGACCTTTTCTTTCAACAGAACAGAACCTTTACCTTTTATGAGCATAGGGGTGTCATTCCCAAATGAGACCTTCTTCTCCTTTTCTAAGGCACAATATGACTGAAGTTTTTCTTTATCACCTGTCATATGTTTTGAACATCCACTGTCGATGTACCATTGATTTTCCTGCCCATCCGCACATAAGGCTATACCACATCTTTCTGGTTGCAGTTCTTTCATTCTCCATGTGTTGGTATTTGAGGCTTGTTCCTTCTGAGATGTTTTCCAAAACCTACTCCTGCATTCAGAATCTTCATGACCAAAGTTGTTACAAGTAGAACATTCAATTTCATTTTCAAGGGAAGAAAAGTTATTGTAGGTCCTTTTTGTGATTCCAGTCATGCTTCTTCGTTTTTGAGCTTCTCTAGTCATGATTTTCTTATAGGCAACACATTGAGCTACTTTGTGACCAAATTTATGACAAGAGAAACATTGGCCATTGAAGAAACTCCTGGGATTATCATATCTACTAGCAGAATGATTGTAATCTCCATTCATTCTTGAGGCAAATTGAGAAGGTTTTACCTGTGGCTGGTTGTAGCTTCTGATCATCCTTAAAGTAGATTTCCCTTGATTTACCTGGTAGTCTTTGTTCACTCTTGAGGTAAATAATCCCTGATTTCCTGGTGATCTCCATTGGACCTTTGCTCACTCCTCCTTGCTCCATCAAGATAACTTCTAGAGGTGGATGGTTTCTGTGCTTGAGATGTTTCTTCATTATATCCCAGACCTGTCTTCATTAGGGGAGAGCATTGCACATTGATAATCTCATCTAGAGTTTCAAATCCTTTAACAAATCTAAGATTAAGAGTTTTTGTTTTCTCAATCTCTTTTCTAAGTCCCACAATTTCACATTCTAACTTTTCATGATGTTTTTCCCTTTCCACTAGTTGAAATTGCAGAGTATCAATAATCATATTTTTCTCTTCTAAACAAATTTTGAGTTTAGAAATATCTTCATAAAGACCTTCTTTATCTATAGCATCCATGAAATCATCATCTTCAAAAGCCATTAAAAGTCTATAGTTATTACCTCATTCATCTTCATCACTATTTGAAAGTCCATCATTGTCTTCATGCGTGTAATAGCTTTTCTTATTTACATTATGTTTCTTGTTCCATCTAACAGGTTCCCTGCCTTTGTCAAGTTTATCCTTATGAGGACATTTTGCAGCACAGTGGCCTACTCTTCCACATGAAAAGCATTTGAACGGTAACTTACCTCTGAATCTTCCTGCACCCTGTTGAAGGTTCTTGACAAAATTTGATTCTTCCTCTTCTTCTGACACATGTCCTGACTCATAGTAATCTCCTTTGCCTGAAGCCTTGAAAGCCACTTCTCTCTTATTTGATGGTCCTCCTTTCCTCATTTCATAAGCAGTCAGAATTCCGTGCAGCTGTGACATGGTAAGATTTCGTAGATTTTCTTTTTCTTCCATTGCAGAAACTTTAGATTCAAACCTAGGGGACAAAGATCTTAGAACTTTTTCAACCACAACAGCCTCTTTTATTTCTTCACTCAAGTTTTTCATACAATTAACAATCTCATCTACACGTAGGAAATAGTTAGCCACACTTTCATCATTGTGCATTTTTAGATTTTCATACTGAATTCTGAGAGTTTGAAGTTTTGCTTGTTTTACCTGTTCATCTCCTTCATAGCTCAGAACAATCTTGTCCCATATTTCTTTTGCGGATTTATACTTCATAACCTTGACGAATTATGATTGAGATAGACACCCCAATAGGGTATTGACATCCTTTGCATTTGTTTCATATTTCTTCTTCTCAGCTAGATCTGTAGGAGTTGCTGATGGAAAAGTGTACCCTGTATCTATGATATCCCAGACTTCTGTACCAAGAGATTGAAGATAGGTAGTAACTCTTACCTTCCAATAGACGAAGTTGGTCCCATAAAAAATTGGTGGCCTGATCAATGCTTCTCTCTCGTAGTTTCTCATGATGATAGATCTACCTTCAAGCGATCAAGCTTCTTCTGAAGGACCCCCTCTGATACCAATTGTTAGAAATAATACTGAGAGGGGGGGGTGAATCAGTATTATCAAACTCTTACCTTCCAATTTATACAAATATTTTCAGATATGATAATTTAAACTTGCATATACCTTCCAAACTTATAATTAGATGTTTGTCATTAATTTGTATGTGAGAACCATAGAACAATGAGCAGGAACACAAAATAGACAGTCACACCAAGGAACACAAGATGTAAGGTGGAAACCCAATGTGGGTGAAAACCACCTGCTACAATATGTCTCTGTCTTCTTTCAATAAGAAACTTCTTCTTACAATGATTTTGTATTGGTGCAGTCTTTTACCAGTACACAGGCTGCAACCTACAGAGAGCTACAACCCTCTCTCTCGTTTTCCAGCTTCTTATGGAAGGGAGCAACAACCCCCTTATCTTTTGTACTAGCTGAAATACTAGTATGTAGGTGCTGATTTATAGAAGGCTACAACCTTCTCTTTTCTTCCGGGGACCACGTTTCATAAATTTTCAAATTGGATCCAAAACATCAAGTATATGTGCATCACCTAATCTCCTTTAAACAATTAACTTCTCAGAATGCAGTAACTAGAAAATAACACAGGTAACCAGCCACCAATTTAAACCCAGATCTCTATAGAAACGGGTAAAATATAGCTAAAATATATTTCAAGAAAAGGTCTGCAACTTCACTGAAGGGAACCTGTGGATATACGCACTTCTGCTGTGATGAGTCTGTGCAGCTCCGCACCTACTTCGTTGATTCAACTACGCACCTCGGCACCTGTGCCTGCTACTGCACTGTGTTCCTTCGCACTTGCGCCTTCTGCTACGCTGCATTCCTCCGCACCTGCGCCTTCTTCTACATTGCGTTCCTCCACACCTACACCTTCTGTTGCGCTGCGTTCCTCCACACCTATGCTGTGGATCACCTGTGAACCTCTGTATAGAGCCAAATTCTCAGTCCTCCAATGTGCCACAGATCTGATCATACGCCAAAGAGATCACGACCTATCAATAGATCCGCCTTACAATTTATAGATTTCTCTTTTATCTAGATCTAGCTTTTCAAACTGATCACCCAAAATTTCAGATCTTAAGATATTCAATATTCAAGTGACTAGCCAAAGGATCTCCTTCCCTTTTTATAGGCAAGACCTTACTCAAACCATGGATCAAAACCATAGAAAACCAAGACAAGGGATCCAAAACCTGGGTTCAATATTTTAGATGCCAAAACCACGAACCAAAACCATAGGATCAAAAACGTCAGACTAAATACCATGGACAAAACACAAGACGCGTGATTTTCTCTGCATGAAAGTCCGTGCACTTTAGGTTCGCACTTTTTGTGTGGGAGACCTGCGAACATATCCGCACTTTTTCAACGGTTCTCCTGCGCAACCTGTCGAAGACCACATCTTTTGATTTGTGCACCTGCAGAACCAGAAAATAACATTGTTGTACTATAATTTAACATCGGAGATGAGTGGGTTTACATCAAGTACAACATATGTATCATAATGCCAACATCGCTGTGGACTAGAAAACAGCTCCACTTTGACTGTGGTGATTGCTAGCAACTTAACTCGTACCAAACTTAGAACCATAAGATGGTCCAAAGAAAAAAATAAAAGGGATGAGGCTACTATTCAGAAAATTAAATTTGACATATTGGAGTTGGAGGGCAAGGGTATTTCTAGTTATACACACAATGACAGTTGATAAGGATGGAAATTGAAAAGATTCGCCTTCTAAGATAGCATGAGGAAACATGGATATTGAAGAGAAGAGTGACATGGCTAAAGGCTGGGGATGAAAATTCAAAGTTCTTTCAACAATGTGCGAGGGGACATAATATAAGTAATACGATTTGGACTCTAAGGGACCATATTGGAAGGGAAGCCAATACCTTCAATTAGCTCGCTGATATGGGTTTTAGAAATTTCTCCCAAATGTATAGGGCACCTAGAGATGATACCATTGCTGAGGTACTTTATATTCCTAGCACAATACCTAGACATCTTGAGGCAGAGGATATAGAGACATTAAATGAGCGGGTGACTTTGGGGGAAATCAAAGTTGTATTGAAGTCATTTAAAAGAGATAAAAGCTCGGGACCTGATGGTTGGACTATGGAATTCTATGTTACCTTCTTTGAACATATTGAGGGTTACCTCCTAATGGCTAATGAGGGCTGCACACTTTTGGGGAAGATGCATGAAGGGTTCAATTCAAATTTATTTTTATCATACCCAAAGATGATAACCCTCAATCCTTTGATGATTTTTCGTCCTATATCCTTATGCAAGTTGATATATAAAATTATATAAAAAATTATTGCAAATCTTATCAAGCCTATTTTATCCAAGATGGTTTCCAAGGAATAATTTGGATTCCTAAATCATTGCCAGATTCATGAAGCCATTGGGACAGAATGAGAAGGGATCCACTCAATTAAGCTCAAGAATTCTAAGAGTATCATACTAAAGATTGACATATCTAAAGCATTTGATAGAGCTAGTTGGACATACCTCCAGCTAATTTTAACCCATATTGGATTCCCTCACTCATTCATTAAATGGATCATGTGTTGTTTCACATCTGCATCATATAGCATACTCATTAATGGGGTTGCATTTGAGTTTTTCCATGCTGATCGTGGTCTACGACAGGGGTGTCCTTTATCACCTCTCTTATTCCTCTTGACCACGGAGGGTCTAAGTAGACTTATATCAAAAGCCAGTGTTGAAGGGTGTTTAGGTGGTGTAAAGATGTCAGATGTTACATATATTTCTCATCTATTGTTTGTAGATGGTGTACTTAGTTTTTTAGATGGTTCTATCTGTGATACCACTTGCTTCAAAAATATTATATACCTGTTTTATAAAGCTATAGCTATGGAGCCCAACTACAACAAGTCCACCATCATGCTAATGTCATGTTTACAAAATGAGCAAAGACATGCATTACATCATTTTCATTTTGTTAGGCAAGAAATGGAGATAGGACTCAAATACCTTGGATTTAGGCTCAAGCCAAATGAATATTGCATTGTGGACTGGACATGGCTTATCACAAAAATCGAATAGTGAATCAATATATGGAAATAGAGATGGCTTTCAAGAGCAGGGAGACTAAATCTTATAAAATTTGTTATGGAGGACATCCCAGTATATTGGATGGCTCTTGCCTGGATCCCAAAATACATAATCAGCATAATACAACAATTTTTTGTAGATTCTTTTAGCTGGGGGAAAATGTTGGGAGGACTTTTGCCTGGGTTAGATGAGAAAGAATTGGTAAACCCAAAAAATGGGGAGGTTCGGGTATAAAGGATCTGTAATTATTTTCAAAGGAACTTGTTGTGAAGCTGGGGTGGCAGATTATTACATCTGATAGCCTATGGAAAGAGGTGGTTTACTAGAAATACAAACACCCTCTATCAATAATGGATTGGATATGCAGACCAATTTGGGGCAATTTTGGAGCCTCTATCATATGGAAATATACTACTCATTCCATCAATGTCATTAAGAACGGACTAACCTGGCATATTCGAAATGGTGAGCTAGTGCAACTAGGAATTAATGCTTGGTTGGGATGCAGTAATGCACACATTCTACCACTGGAGCTCAAATAGACACTTGCACTGGACTACAACACTCAGCTATCACAAATAGCAGATGGAAGAAATGCATCCTGGATCTCATAGAAATGGTTTAATTCACAGGAACTCGGGATACTAGAAAGGTGGAGCAGGGTTTGACATCGTTTCGTCAGGGCTCTGGAAGAAGCACAAATTAGGATTATAGAATAGGAGGATGAAATCATATGGGTGGAAAAATCACATGGTCGATACACCCCTAGTAAGGATACTCAACTCTAATATCTGCATAGGATCCAATGTAGATAATTTGGTGGTGGAGACCGATTTGGAAGCTTAAAGTACCTCACAAAGCCTGCTTATCCATGTGGTGTATACTATCAAATAAAGTACCCAAAGATGATAATCTAAAGCTTCATTCCTATCATGGTCCATCTAGATGTTGTCATTGCAAATACCAAGCCAAAGATATTGATCACCTATTCCTTCATTTCCCTGTGACTAGTCAGCTCTGGCTATAGATTACTCGCTCCCTCAACATAGTGCTCTGATGGGATGGGTCTCATTTATCTGATGCCTGGCAATCTTGGTGGAATTCTTCAGCAACACAAAAAACAAGGAACCTCCCTCTGCTAGTATGCTGGGGTATTTGGTTGACCATGAATCATACTATTTTTTAGGATGCCCCCATACTATGTCCAACCACTTGTAACAATATTGTTGTTATTTATCATTTGATCCCTGAGGAACTGGCAACAAAACCTTCCCGTGTCATCATTCTTGAATTTTGGGCATATTTTGATGGGTCGGCACAGGAAACTGGATGTGGGGGTGGTGTTGTACTACACATTACTAGATCATATTATTTCAAGCTCAAAATGGGATTGGGGAGAGGCACTAACATTTTTGCTGAACTAAATTGTCTCAACTACCTTCTCATTTTTTACCTAGAAGAAAAATACCACAGGATTCAAATCTTTGGGGAATCTAAGCTTGTTATAAACTGAATCAACTCTGCATATCATTTTCATGTGCACACACTCAGGGGTTTACTAGATGAAGTCATCACTTTAAAATCACATTTTGATTTTATTGTATGCTCACCTATATATAGAGAAAGGAATTCAGTTTCTGACTTTCTTTCCAAGGAGACCGTGCAGTAGCATAGGGGGCAGTGGTTGATTCAATAATTATGAGACTAAGATTTATATCATTTCTTCCACTGGATATTCATTGAATAGGATGGGTTTACATCAGAATGATTTTCAAGGATCATTTGACAGCTAGAAGCATTTTTTATTTTCTATTTTTTGAAGTATATGAACAACTATGTTTTTATTTGTATATATTTATGTCATTTAATGTATATATTGTATGATCTATATGAACACCAATATGGATAGAATGTCGTGGTTCATTACCTGTGATTATGCATACTCACATGCAGATGATACAACATGTAATTTTCTTATTTTGCAATTGAAATTTACGATTTTTTTCTTCGGAAACAAAATATAAAATTGAATTTCCTTGATCCATAGGTTATAATGGTGCCTATAGCTTTGTTCTTATTACCATTTAGTAAAAAATGGTCACAATCATCCTTACGAACAGGAACATTGTTTTTGTAAACTACCATAAACGTTTACTTTTTAACATAGTTTCCATGTCCTACACCCACATTTTGTGGTTGGGATTGTTTAGCATGATGAGATCCTTCTTAAACATATATAAATTTTCCAAACCGTAATTTAAAATTTATATTGGTAATAGTAATTTGATTCTTTTAGAAACCAAAATTATTATTCCTCAAAGAATATACTATCCACAATCTTGTTATGTGTGACAACCTATAAATTGTGTTACAACAATAGAAATAATGCAAGATATTCATTTCATAATTATTTAATACCATGTTATATATAATATTTGTATCATGTTGGGATATGTAGGTAAGAATAGATGATAATAGTGATCCAAGAGTAGTGGTGGTTTTTTGAGACACCACTACATCAAAGCATAAATGAGCTTCATGATTTGTTGGTGATAGACTAGTTTGAGGACCACCTATAAATAGGTTTTGATATGGACCAAACTAAGATACCATTAGGCCATTTATTGTAACTTTCCATAAAAATTGGATCTAAGAATCCTAATGTGACATGGTCAAATTAAATTTATGATAAGATGAGGGGAAAAAGACATAGAGGTGCCAACAATCTCTGCAAACTCAGATTGGAGGAAAACAAATGACCTAATACTCCCCCATTTCTTTTTTCATGATGCAAGATCATGTGATACATACAAAATTTTCAATAATTTCAGAAATGATGCCACCATGCCAAATGTGGTCACCCAAACAATAGTATTATCCTAAAAAAAAGTCTTAGTCAAATAATTGACTAAAAAACAAGATATCAAGGTTATGTAAATCAATTTACCAGATAAGAGCACATCGTTTTCTATTAATTAAAAAGGATTTTTTATGTCATTAGTCTCTATCAATCATAGTAGTTCACAAAAACATAAGGCAATCATTCATGTAAATCCCAGTCAATGTTTTTGTCTAATCGGCCACCTAGTAAACTGCCATTCAATCCATTGAAAAATATATTAATAATTCATCCTAAGTCGGATGCGAGCCGACAGCTAGGACAACAAGGGTGTAGTAATGAAGGGTACTTGGGCACTTAATACCACCATCCCCCACATGCTCAAGGTAGGGCGTGCAGTGACCCTTGGCATGATTGCATGCTGGGGAGGTGGGCAAGTTGGTGGGACTGGAGGAAGGGGAGGGTATAACAGAGGGAGAGGTAATTCAATGTGCAGTCTTAGTGTGATAGCTTATGGAGAAGGTTGGTGTCTTAGATCTGGTGGAGAATGTCGAAACACGAAGAACTAGGGTTGTTGACAAACACCTGCGAACTTCGGGTATGTTATTTAGCTCCACCTCAAAACCATAATTATGGTCTTGCTCGGGTTTATCTGGGGTGCAAGGGGTTCTGTCTGGGGGATAGGAAACTTTTGGTGGAAATGGGTTAGGAAATTGATCGCCATGGACTAGTTCTGCGTCTTTACCTTATGTTAAATGGGTGAAACCCATGACAGCTGGGGGGGCAATTTCTTACTGTTAGGATGCGAAGCTTCACGCTTAATAAACAAGGGTGGGAGGAAGTTTCACTATCGCAAGTTAAGAAGGAGAGGCAATTTAGCATAGATTGGGGGGGGGGGGGGAAGCAGCTAGTAGGAGGCTTGGGATGCATTCATACCCGCAACTCGCAAAGTAAGCACTAGGATACCTAGAACCCATTCCAGAGTGATGGCAAGGTCAAAAACTCTAGGTGGATAACCAATTGGGGGCAACGATGAGGTGAAAGCTCTAAGTCTAAGGCAAAGGGGAAAAGGTACCTAATCTACAGAAAGCTTATAACAAAATGCAAGGGGGGTCTGTGAGCTCGGCATGGGCATGGGTTGGTAGACTTGCTTAAAAATGAGAGAAATGGAGAGGAGGAAAGGGTGCTTCAAGGGGCTCGGGCCAGGGCCTCTCCTATTTTGGGTTGTGGTATCTGACCCAACCTAGCATGATTGTTGGGAGAACATGCAGAGAGGAGAAGCAAGGCAAGAGGTATCCCATTGCAAGCAATAACGAATGGGTGAGGTGGTGCATAATTTCAATTCTGTGTTTAAATCTAACTTACTATCGATGTCATCAGTGCTCAGGACAATAGGTTATGGCTCATGCTATGCGAGGCCACGAGTGTGGTAGGAGGGGCCTGACACACAGGAAAGATAAGGGGCCGAGCACATCAGAGCCATGCAAGGGCAGAAAATCAGTAGAACATCTCATAACAGAGGCGACAGAGGCTTACTGAGAGGGGACTGATGTGGGCATCTAGAAATTGTTGGAAGAATGGGAAGAGGAAGTGGAACACGATAGTGAGATAGAGGAAGAAATGGAAAAATAGAGGACCTTAGTCCCAGATCCTAAAAACACCTACGGAAGAATCACCAAATTCAAGCAAACTCTATACTTGTATTGGCTAATGAAGAGTTTACTAGGCAATGCTATGGAGCAGATCTCAGTGGGAATGGAAGTGACACTACAAGGAATGCTGAATTACAAGAAGTATATGGAGAAAGTCCTCAGTCAACTACATAAACAGGATATTAGGATGGAAAAAATGGACCGCCATATCCCTTGCATCCTGGAGCTGTATGATATACCAGGAGCATCCACTAAGGACTCGAAACCTATTACATATGTCTCAAAGGAATAGAAGGATTAGGATCCTAGCTATGCATAATTTTTTCTTATGCGAATAGCTTTTAATTTCCATGTTGCAATTATCAGTTTATATTGTTATGTAGTGTTTTTCATGAAATAGAGATATATCTAGCCTGGCTGGAAAGACTAATACAATATTGTTTTTGGATCGCTTACAATGCAAACCGGTGGCCAACAGACTTGGATTCCCTCAGGGGCAAGTTGAGGCGACTCGGTTTATCTGTGTGGTGTAAACTTGCTAATGTTTGATAAAAAATGGAATGGTCCTGCCAAGCTTAAAAAGAAAATATATTAATAATTCAATTAAATCAATAAATTAAATAAAAATGCCATTGAAGACAATTTGTTTTTCAGAAGCAATTTCAATACTTTATACCTTGAAATTAATGGAAAAATCAACAATAATTTGGTCAAAGAACAATTTACAAACCACCTAGTTGAAAATTGGTTAGTTGTCATCTCCAACGAATACTCAGTCGTATAATATTAAGTCATTAATAGTGAGAAAGAGTAGCATTGTATGACTATACAATAAAGAGAAATATATTTATGAATTCCTCAAGTAATTTTTGAAAGCATTCCATGACCATCAATTAATCCAACTGCAATGAATGTGGATAATGGCATTAATCCATAGTTAAACCTTTCAAGTTACTTCTCTAATGATATGAAGGTATAATCGACAATATTTTGCGTCGTATTCAAAATTCTACAATTTTTATGATGAAGAGAGTAATAAGGCACTTAGTTTTAGTCTGTTGCAATAGAAGAAGCATGGGGTAGAGTTTGATTCACCAATAGGAGTTGAACAACTTGACATGTTAGTAATGTCACTAACAACATTATCAACTTCTATAATATCCAATTCATCATCAACAACACTCTCAATGTCATCAAAGTCAATAATATGCTTCTCCCTAATCAAAATCCCACCTGTAGAAAATATCACTTTTGTGGGTTTCACAGGGAAAGGTGTAGACAATGAGGTAGCAAAAACATCATAACCAAGTGCTACCCTAGATGTTTATTTCTCAAGAGCAATGTGGGAAGCATTTCTCTTTCCATTCTTTTTAGTTTCACCACCAATATATCTCATTCTATTTAGAAGTTAAGATATGGTGTCGGTGTGTTTTTAAAATTTCAAAGAAACATAATTGGTGACTACTTGTATTATACCTATTTCTCTCAATGACTTATAGAGGTTATGGGGCACACAATTTTTTCTTTTCCTTATAACTATCATAATAATCAGCTCTCTACCATTCTATAACACTCCCTCCCACTCTTTGTATTGACTTGGTTTGTGGGAGGTATTACTTTGATAGTCTAACCTAATCTTGAAGTTATATTCTAAAAATGAGGTTACAAAAATCCTCCCTTTTCAACATCCCACCTAGATCATCAAAATATTTCTCAGGATATAAATTTCATCTCAATTCGATTGCTAGAATTAGAGTTATGTCCAACTAAAGTTATATAAATCATGTATTTCCAGATGGCATCCACATGTAGCCCATGTGGCTTTGCCACATCCCTATAGGTAGCTCCATGTCACTCCATATCACCCTATGTGGGACCCACACATGAGATAGTTTTACATATGAGGTTGCATAATGATTCCACCAAGAAAACCTAGGTGGTTTTCACATTAGGTGGTATATGGTTTTGGACCCCCCTCCCTGTTGATTCCCAGTAGACCAGGGGAGCCCAAAGTGAATAGGATTTTTTGATCGGTCCCGCAACCTAGATATACTATCAGAAATGGTACACGATATAACAAGGGACTAATGATAGGAAACAACATGTACTCGAACTCCGCCCCCTACCAATTAACTCACAACATACCAGGGGGGCCAAGATGTATGGGGGTCATTGATTTGACAATGCCTCAATCATGTCATCTAAAGAAGGTGTATTGTTAATGAAGGCCTATAGAGGTTGATTTGAGAAAAAATGGGAAATCCCATCAGTTTACGACCCTAACAGATGGGAATATTTCATAGTAGTTATCATTTTATCTACCATTAGGGGAAATGTGAGCCTCAAAACAAAAACATTTACTAGCAAAATTAACTTTATAATAACAAATATGATTCAAGATGATGATGTCATCCCTAGGGGTAAATATTTTGGAGAGAAAAGAAGAAAAATACTTTTTTTTTTTATCTATATTTCTGGCTTATCACCTTATAGGTTTACTCAAATGCAAGTGTAGACACCCATATGATTCATAATTAAATTCAAAATTTAGTGAGTACCCACTCTAGATACTTTTGAGTAGATCCACATTGAAAAAAATGAAAATACATGAAAAAATATGTTGAACACACCTTTTTCATGTATTTTCAATTTTTTTGCACGGATCTACTCAAAATTATGTATATTGGGTACTCGTTGTATGCATGATTTAAATTCGCATCCAACTTCCATCTACGCTTGACACTTGAGTACACATTTAAGGAGATAAGCTAAAAATACAATTAAAAAATAGTTTTCTTTCTTTTCCTTTAAAAATCATAATTATTATTATTAGTTTGAATATTATTTTATTATTTTTCTTAGGAGGCCCTTTTTAGACCCAAAAACCTCCCTATTGTTCCATGGGTCCCCACCTCCATCATTGGGGAGCACTCAAGGTTAAACGTTGTTGATGAATGATGAGCAATGTTGTTAGTCAATGGGTCTGGAAAATGGAACTTTCCATAGAAACTACATGCACTAATCCACTACTACCTCTTATACCTTGGTGTAATGACTATGTATTACAATGATGAGCAGTGGGCAGTGGGTGATGGAAAGGTTCTACTTAACATCACCTTTAACATGTAGTATCCACGTGCCATTATCATGTCATATTAGTGTGTGTACAGGTTATTATGGTACTACCATGTGGCATCCATGTGGCTATACCACTTCATCACTATATTGGTGGATATCACCATGGGTTCCTACATGTTCAATACCATTCCATATCGAGTGTAGGGCCCACATGGTCTTCCTCATTTTTTGTAGGATATTCCTTGTTATACACATTTCTGTCCAAGTTCTAATTATGTTGGGTCCTTTTAACCATGTTAGGCCAGATCAACATAACCCTCCACTGATTTTAAGTCTTCACAATCAAGTAGTGGGAAGTGATAAGGGTATGCAATGAAACCACATCTAGATGCATGTTGTTCCACTATGTTGAATTTCCACCTACGAAATTTAGTATCAACCAAAGGTGAGGTCCATGGGTGGTGAGTGGTGATAAGGTTCTACATTGGAACCATGGTTGGGTTGGCCTAACCCTTACATTGATTATCCATATAGGTATTTAGGCTAATGGTCAATGACAATTATTAACCCATTTTCATTGGGGCCCTCCATTCCACAACATGAATTATGTATTAGTCTTAGGTTCCAATGAACCAGTGGCCCATGTATCATAGTTCTGATGGGTTAAGGTTCCATCAATAGTCTCTTACTTTTGGCCCCACTTACACACAAATAAATTCAGCCCTATCACTTCCAATACCAATGCCCAATGAGTGAAGTGATAGAACAATGGTTCAGTGTAACACAAAAGGAAACCTTCCCCATGATTTACTTTTTATGGATTTACAACCAAGTCCTCCAAGTACCAAGCTCTCAATCAAGTACCTAATAGAACACAAATGAATAAGGTTGCTTAGTTGCAAGAGGAAAATTACAGTTCAACCACACACATCATAAATCTAGTATACCGACTTATTCCTTCAATCGTTTTCATTACTACCAAGTAATATAGAGATAGAGAGCATGCATTATCATAATAGAGTTGGGATAGTTATTGTCAACACAACCCTATAATTCATTTAATTCGTAGTGAGCTAGAAAACCTGCAGATAACGAAAGCAACGATAATCCACACAATCTAAAAACTCATTTCAATCATTGCCAATTCTCAGCCATAGTGATCAATTGAAGATACATTAATTAATAACTTATCAATCATCCATCAATCCATTATTCATCAGCTCAATCCCAGTGTTCTTTCAGTTTATAACATACTAAATAGCTTTAGGTCATATTCCTGATAGGGGACTTCATAATGGAAGGATTCATTAAACAAAAAACATATGAGATAATTTATAAATATGTAGCATAATAGTGAGTAATAGGTATTCTTTAACAGGCATTATATGAACATGCATTATTCTATAGTAAAATAAGGAACATCATATCCCATAGTATAATATATATGAGCAATTATAGTTATATTTGTATGCTTAAATGGATGGAAACTACAGAGGGAATTCAACTCTCTACCCAACCATAGACCAACTATACTGCAATATTTCTTATAGTTGACCACCCTTGATCTAGATCTAAAGTATTAGGGGGTGTTTATTTATGGAAAGTAGACAAAAGGCTTGTTTACATACTTATTAGATTGAGTCCAATATCTAGGTAACCTTTCAACTTCATCTCATTCTAGGAGGTTCGATCTGTTTGGTTTCTCACTAGCCATTCAAGCTTAGACATGGTCTAGTTTAATTTCTAATTTAACTCTAACACCTCCTTGCTCTCTCTCTACAAACATTCTCCTAGATATCTCCTTTGTTCCTTTGCAACCACTATAAATCTCCATGGGCTATCATCCTTCAATGCTTCTCTTTTTTGTTCCCTAAATATGTTGCACTTCCCTTCTGTCATGTTGTACAATTCAAGAAAATGTGGGAATTTCCATCATCCAATCAAACATTTTTTGTTTTTATGTGGCGGTTTCATATTTGTGTAGTGTCCTTCCTATTCGAGCAAGGGTGCCATCTCCACTTCTATATTGTGATTTAACATGCTCCCTTTCCCTTTGTCTTGGTCCACGAGGAGGGACATGGATGGAACCATCCTTCACCCTATATTTCCCACTATGAAACCTTGAATTCCCATAAGCACAGGTTCATAGTTGGTCAGGGAAATGTTAAGGAGATTAAATATTTTCATTATGTGTCTACCCAATAGGCATGCAATAGGAACACAAGAAACAACCAATAGGAATTAAATATGAAACTCCCACAAATCATTAGATACGTGTGTCCCTCTACTGAGGCCAGCCAATTAAAACTCCATTTAATTTACTTTATGTTTGCAAATAATGTGTCAACCATCTATGGCCTCCATGCTATCATTACACAATCAAAATTTTAACATTACAAAAATAGGGATAATGTGATGCTATAACCCACATCCCATTAAAGGAACACTATCCTCAATGTCCTATAACTAGAGAAAGGAAGCAAAATATGAGATTTATAATTACATCTCTTACATGAACATCTTCCATGTCCTAAATTATCATTTCTAACCATGTCATTCATTGTCCTCAAGGCTTCCGCAAGGGACAAATTTAGCTCATCACTTCTTAGGACACACCCAATGCATTTATGATCCCAATGAGTATGCTAATTATTCCCTAAAAACCATTTCACTCAAGTTTCCTCTTCTACAAAGTCACACAACTTCTAAGTTTAGGCATCTCCTTATTTTCCTCCCCAGATCCTTGGGCTATCCATTCCTCGACATGACTTCCTGAAACATGAAGGTTCTTGATGGAGTCTCATAGCTAAGGCATCCCTTTGTATTGTTGTAATAATACAAAACATTTTTCATAACATACGTCATGGAAATCACTCCATATCATAGGGTTTTGGTGTCACCACAATGGCATATTCCCTAAGGTCTCTAGCTCCACTATCCTTCCACTGTACCACTATAATATTACCATGTCAATACCACAATAATATTTCTTATCATAAACATCATATATATTTGTTGGATAGTTCAACTACTCACCAATATCATAAGTATACAATTATTACGTTGTTAATCATATTTTTTTTAAATTAAATTAAAACACTATTTCAATCAACAAATTTTTTAAATGGATACTTATCTTTATGAATACTATTTCCTTCCTTTATCTTCATTGGCAATTAGTCTAGCTCAATTTACCAAACAAGCTTTGTGTTTACTGAACAAGCCCCCTTATGCTCACATCTCAGTGAGTGTGCCACATATTTTTTCTCCCATCATCTACTCACCTTTTGGAGCCCTATAGGAAACATCCATTCTAGGTAGTCTATCTATCCAAATGTTTTCATGTATGTGATCCCATCAACTACTCACCTTTACAGGCCCAAGCAACCCCCATTCTAGGCATTCTACTTGTCCAAACGTTTTTCTGCATGGGCCCCCATCTACTACTCATCCTTCTTGGCCCACGAAACCCCCATTATGAGTGGTCTATATTTCCATGAGATTTCCTACATGGGGTCATCATTAGAGTCTTACAACCAAGTTCTCATCCTATATGGTCTAATGTAATGTGCAAGGATTATTATGCCCAAGTGACAATCTAGTGGGCTCCATTGCACTACTCATGGAGTGTTATGATCAAGGTACCAATTATGAATTTCTCCCGTGAGGTAGAAAAAGCATGAGAGGGACATAATTCCATCATGGTAGTCTCCTTCCCAAGCTTCCCACTCCATCATTTTACCTATTTCACGACATTGATTATTCCATGAGATATACTCAAAAATTTCAAATAAGAAATTTTAATTTCCTATCTTTGATTCATTTAGAAGCTATATCTCATAAGCATGAGACTTTTAATTTTTCTATTGGGCTCCCTTATATATAGTGATACTTTTTCATGGTGGCTTCTATATCATACCCATGCCATCACTCTTCCTACAAATTGATCTTTCAATCAACCAAAAAACTATTTGTACTCATATATACATTCTTCTCAATGAAAATATTCACAACAACTTGAAGTGATATCATAATTATTGCACATATAAAAAGTATTCTAGTTTCCACTGAATTGAAGTGAAATTATCATAACTTCATATGGGTGCATCAAACTCATTCTAAGTGATTCATAATACAATTAAATTTTATTTTAGCAACCCAATGAATAAAAAATGAGAAATGTATATCTTGATCTCATGATGATTTAGCTCTCTATTTCATTTTTCGTGAATTAATAAGTCATTTCCATCTTTCATACCAATGACTACCTGTCTTAACCATACCCCTTCTGAGGCACCCATAAAATAAATTAATATTCAAAAAGAATGTATCAAATTCAATTGAAAGGAATTCTTAGAAAATTCCTTTCATTTACCTTTTTACACTTTCTTGTTACTTTCTTTACCTACATGGCTACTGTAAAAATTCTTAGTTGAAGTATATTCAAGGAATCCAACTTGATTTTAGTATACCCATTGTTGAAATATTCAATAGTCTTTGAAATTATCTCAACTCAACTTATTAGTCAAACTCTATTAATTTAGTTTGTTATAGGTTTCAATGAAACTTCATAAACGAATTTGCATTAGGTACCCAATTTACAAATTCTAACATTGTCCTTTACCATATACCTATTCATATGTTGTTATTTGTAGAGTTAAATTTTAGCCTCTATTGTTTTGAAATGTTCACATTAGCAAGATCATAAGCCCAACAATATCATATGCATAATATGAGTGGTAGTTAACATCAAGAGAGCATTCTTGCACACTCATCTAATGGATATTACACGTGACATGGAATCCATTAAATAGCTTCACTGAGTCACATAAAACATGGAAAGCACAATTTTTCTATTTACATACCTTTTACACAATTAAAATATTTTAAATATTAAATTTATTATCTTCCTACTATGAGGTTTCTCAACAAATGAATTTTCAAATGAAATGGCATCATTATGTCCTTTTCTCATTTTTCTCATTTTCTCATTTTCATAAAATATAAAATATATATATCAGGCAAGAACAATTTTAATTAAGGGAACTCCCTTCTAATACCATTTTTTTAGTTGTAATATTGTTGTCCAACTAGTTCATGTGGGCCCAATCAAGCCTTCTTGAATGATACTATATCCTCTTGTTCCCTCTAATGCAATTTCTCGCATTCATAGAATTTGATTAGAGCCTTAAACTTGTAGTTGTGGTTTTTCCCTTTTTCTCATTTTTCTCTTTGTTCCCTTTGTCGTTTGGTCTTCGTCTGATTCATTGGGTGTGGGAGAGGAAAGAAGCTCATAGTCATGCTCAAAGTCAACAAAACAGAAACATGTAGCCAACAATAAACGCATAATTTCAAAACATATTGATTCACAACACATCAAACATTATATATTTACTTCAAAAATACCACTTAGTGTGCTAACACATGCATAAAAAATTTAATCAGAGTCATCCTTAAGTTATAGCAATATTTAAAGTTTCAAAACTATTTCTAACTAGTTCAAGGGGGATTTTCAATAGTTTAGAGAGCTTGTGGAAACACTTCCTGATCTCTCTTCTACATTGTTGGTTGTTGGTTAATGTGTCTTAAATTTACATGAGCTATTATTATTTTATTATTTGTTATGTCACTCATGGAGCAATTGTTCATCTTGGCATCCCCAACATCTCAATGGATTTCTATTCTTCCCAACATTATGAGGCTTTTATCTGATGTTGTCATTTTGACACTTATATATCTCCATAGGTTGATGCATGTCATAACAACCCTTGTATGAAGGCCCATAGGTTTTATAGAAACATGTTGGAAGATGGAAAAAATCCTCCTACAATATGGGATATATCACCCAATTAGGGTTCAAATTAAGCGCTTTTCATTTGGTGCAATGATAGTCACTAGAATATAGGCTTGGTTTCCTGTACTAATATAAACTAAAGAAATGATAAAAACTAATATAAACTAGGGAAAATATGTAAAATAACCTATTTACAAGAAATGTTATAAAATTTATACAAAATTTTGTAGTTTTTGTGAAAATTCTATCACTACAACATCTGATTTACTTTGCCTACTTATTTCGAGTAAGTTATTTATGAAATTCCTTCAATAAACATTAAAATAAATTATGTACAAATATAACACCATAATACAGAAACAAACACATGCACAAGAATCAACACATCGACACAGATATTTTGGACAACAATCCCCAGAAAAGCCCAATGTGGGAAAATCAGTGCAGCAAGGGAGGATTTTATTATTCATCAATTCTTCAGTACGACAGGGTGCCAAATTGGCTTACCCAACAAAGAGAAAAAATTCGCAAACACTTCTCCCAGTCCCAGTCTCTACCTAGCTAACCTTTTCATAGCTTCCAGACACTCTGTGTCAGCCCTAGGCCTCTCTGCATCACCCATGAAGGCCCTCTACTGACTGCGTAGTCTCGTGCTGCCTCTCTGTCTGCCTAAAAGGCTCTGTGTCTGCCTCTCCTACCTCTGCGCTGGTCTTTGGTTGCTTATCCCAACTCTCTATTCTCTACTCTTCTACCCCCTATTTCTCTCCAGACCACTAGTTCGAAATTCTCAGCTAACCCCTCTCTAGAAATCGAACTGGCTAGTCTCCCTCAATGTGTCTTTCAACTGACCCTCAAGCCTCTTCTTATACTTTTCTCATTGGTCCATTAATGGTCGAGATTAAATATCTAATCAATGACTAAGACTATATTTGGCTTGATCCTTGACTTTTGGACCATTCTAAATCAATTTTATATTAATTCACATTAATATTTTATTTTTCCTAAGTTTAGACTTAGGAACTCCATTAAAAATATTAATTATTTTAATATCTCCCAAAGTGGTTAGATTATGCCCAAACCATTTATGGGTTTTTGAGATCTCATGTGCTTTATTCTCTCCACCAATTTTTGTGGCTAGATCACATCCGATGCTACCCCAAATCAACACTCCCTCTTAGCGAGGAATGTACTCTAGTAATTTTCCTCACTGAGTATCACTCTGACCATCCAACATCGGTCCGTGTGTTGATGCTAAGCCTCCCTACCCAACATCCTCTGCACTACTACATCTTGTACTACTTCCCATGACTCTACTATTGCCACAACTGCATCTATACTGCAACTCCCTCTTCATACGTGCTATTGTCATCCCCATTTATGCTACTGAAACGGGTTCTTATCATCCCCATCTTTTCCCTGAAGTAATCCAACTTTTTCCGTCCAAGGGACTTGGTGAGGATGTTCGCCACCTATTCTCCTATAGGAGTGTAACTCAACTGTATAGATCCTCATTGGAAACAGTCTCTGACAAAGTGACACCAGATATCAATATTCTTTGACCGATCAAGAAACAATGGATTCTCAGGGAGCTGGATGCAACTCTAATTATCACACATGATCCTGGTCACGTCTCGTTTCCTTCTTAATAGGTTCGTAAGTAGTTTTCTAAGCCATATGGCCTCACATGAAGATGTGCTCGCCACCATATATTCTGCCTCAGATGAGCTCAGAGCCATGAACTTCTGTTTCATACTGCACCAGGAAGTCATTCCTAATCCAATGTTGAAACAATACCTAGAGGTACTTTTCCAATCCACTAAACTTCCTACCTAATCCGCATCAGTAAATCCACTCAATCTGATATCCTTACCCCTAGTGTATAGGATTCCATAGAGTTTACGAGGTTGAGGGTGAGGAATGAACGCTCAACTATAAGGATTGTTCCCTGTAAATACCTAAGAACATGTTTGGCTTCTTCCTAGTGCACCCTCTTTAGTTCCACCATGAATTGACTGTGGGTGTTGAGAGCATAGCAAATGTCTGGCCTGGTATTGGCTAGATACATTAGGGACCCTATGAGCTACCTATATAAGATGGGATCAACATCCTTTCCTTCTGATGCATCAATCTTCTTCCAGTTGGTGATCATTGGAGTAGACATTGGTCTATAGTCTTCCATCCTGAATCTTTTCAAGATTTTTGTATCATACCTCCCTTGCTCAAGGAAGATCTTTCCCTTCTACTACCAAACTTCTAACCCTAGGAAGTAATGCATTCGCCCCAAATCCTTCATATGAAATTCTGTGGCAAGATTCTTCTTGCAAGACCCAATGAGCCTGGATGATCCTATCATAAATAGATCATCCACATACAATACTAATATTAGCAACTCATTCTCTACAACTAAATAATAGAGATTAAGATCTGTGTCACTCTTTAAAAATACCATCTTTTGCAAGTAGCCATCGATTCGACCATACCATGCTCTAGGTGCTTGTTTCAGCCCATACAAGGCTTTCTTTAATTTGCATACATGAGACTTCTTTTCACGTGTCTCAAATCCCTCTAGCTATTCAATGTATACCTCTTCTTCTATTACCCTATTCAGAAAATTTGTTTTGACATCCATCTGATGAATCTCCCACCACATCTGAGCTACAAGAGATATCACAGTCCTAATAGATGTATACCTGGCTATCGAGGTGAAGGTCTCCTTATAGTCAATTCCTTCCTTTTGGGCATACCCCTTATCCATAAACCTAGACTTGTATTTCTCAACACTGTCATCTACAGCATATTTGATCTTATAGATCCATCTCAAACCTACCATTGATCTATCTTGAGGTCTTGGCACTACCTCCCAGACATCGTTCACCATTATGGAGTTGTACTCCTCTACCATTACATCTAACCAATCCAGATGTTGAGCTACCTCCTGGAAACTGGCAGGTTCCCCATCCTGAGGTACTAATGCATGATATCTATCTGGAGGTTATTTCTCCTTCTTATTATTTCTTGGTGCATGGATGAAGTCCTTTGCATCTCGTAGAATCTGGTGAAGTTATATCCTAGTTGTTCCTCTACCAGCAGGTGCTTCTGTTAACTCCTCCTCATCCTATGAATCTTCCTAATCCAAGGAAGAATTCTTTACTTTTGTTGGTTGAAGAGGTTTAACCAATGAGTCTTCTTTAGATTTCTCCTTGGAAGGCATCTCATGAGGTTTTCTAAAAGCCCTGTCCTCGATGAACTTTACATCTTGTCGAAACACTACCTTCCTACTTCCTGGAAGATAGATTCTATATGACTTAGCATTCTCTCTATATCCCACTAGATATCGCTTTTCCACATTTTGATCAACTTTTTCCTCTTTTCCTGGGGTGTGTGGCAATATGCTAAACTCCAGAATATCCTACAAATGACTGACTTCAGGTGTCTTCCCAGTGAAAACTTTTTCTGGAGTAATCTTGCCCAATGCTCAATGAAGAGTCTTGTTTTGAACATAAATAGTCATATTGCATTCTTCTCCCCACATGAAGTTTGGCATATCTTGATCATACATCATGGCCCTAGCTACTTCTACAATAGTCATGTTCTTCCTTTCTACTACTCCATTCTACTCTGGGTTGTAAGGAGATATCCACTCTCTTCGGATGCCTTCCTTAGTGCAAAAATCAGTGAAGTCCTTATCGACATACTCTCCATCATTATCTAAGCGGAAAATTTTTATTTCTTCCCAGTCATATTCTCCACCAGAGCCTTGAACTCTTTGAATCGATAGAAAACCTCCTCCTTGGTTTTCAGAAAATAAATCCAATTTTTCCTTGAGTGGGCATCAATGAAGGTAAGGAAATAATCGGCACCACTAAGAGCTTTAGTGGACATAGGTCCACAAGCATCTGAGTGTATCAATCCTAGTACACTCTTGGCCCTATATTTACTCCTAGGAAATGTTGCCTTGGCATACTTTCCTAGAGCACATCCTCTGCATACATCATCTCGTTTTGTACTAAGATATGGAACTCCTGTTATAGTGCTCCTAAGAATTCTCAAAGCCCCATGGTGAAAATGTCCCATTATTCTATGTCGTAGTTCGTTCAAGTCCTTGTCTCCATGACTGCCTATCAGTGCCATTGGTGATTCTAGTTGTAATCTATACAACCTATTACTTTTGATCTCGATCTGCACTTTCTTTTTCCAGCGCAGGTGTTTGATTTATACCTTCTCTTTGATGAATTAGACATCATATCCCTTGCCTTGAAGTCGTGACACCGAAAGTAAGTTCATCACTAATCCTGGTAGATGTAGCACACTTGTAGCATGGAACTGTTCTCTTGATTCTCTTTGAAAAACAATGGTACCCTTCCCTACTGGAGTACACTTTGCCTTGTTACCCATGGTGATCTGAAAGTTCATCTTCTCTTCTCGATACTCTGAGAAACATTACCTGATTCTCATCATATGTCAAGAGGCTCCACTTTCTATATACCATACTTATGATGATGTAGAACTAGTCATACAAGCCACTTCTTCTTCCAGCCTGGAAGCCAACATAGAGAAATTGAAATCTCTTTCTCTTGTGCAATTTTCTGAAAATCTATGTGAGTCCCTTGATGTGGATGCCTCTACATCATGGTCTCAACTCATAATTGATTTTCCCTTCTTGTCTTTAATTATTTGCTCTGATACCATGTGAAAATTCTATCACTACAACATTTGATTTGCTTTGCCTACTTATTTCCAATAAGTTATTTATGAAATTCCTTCAATAAACATTAAAATAAATTATGCTGCATATATCACACCATAATACATAAACAAACAAATGCACAAGAATCAACACATCAACACAGATATTTTGGACAACAGTCCCCGGAAAAACACAATGTGGGAAAACTGGTGCAGGAAGGGAGGATTTTATTATTCAGCAATTCTTCAGTAGAAAATGGTGTCAAACTGGCTTACCCAATAGAGAGAAAATTCTCCAGCA
Source organism: Pinus taeda (assembly GCA_000404065.3). Classification (NCBI taxonomy): domain Eukaryota; kingdom Viridiplantae; phylum Streptophyta; class Pinopsida; order Pinales; family Pinaceae; genus Pinus; species Pinus taeda. The sequence goes on from APFE031059013.1 coordinate 63,974, forward strand.
CTTCTCCCAGTCCTATTGTCTGCCTAGCTAATGTTTTCATAGCTCCCAGAAACTTTGCGTAGCTCCCAGAAACTCTGCATCAACCCCTACATGTTTGCGTCAACCCTGGGCCTTTGCGTCTACCTGAACGGCTTTGTGTCTGCCTCTCCTACCTCTCTGTTGGTCTACTATTGTTGATCCCAACTCTCTTGTCCACACTCTATTGCCTCCTACTACTCTCCAGACCACTAGTTCGAATTTCTCAGTTAACGCTGCTCCAGAAATCGAACAGACTGGTCTCCCTCAGTGTGTCTTCCAACTGACCCTCAAGCCTCTTCTTAAACTTTTCTCGTTGGTCCATCAACGGTTGAGATTAAATCTATATTCAATAGGTAATATTATATTTGGCTTGATCCATGACTTTTGGATCATTCTAACTTAGTTTTATATTAATTCACATTAATATTTTATTTTTCCTAAGTTTAGACTTAGGAACTCCATTAAAAATATTAATTATTTTAATAATTCCCAAACTAGTTAGATTCTTCCCAACGCATTTCTGGGTCTTGGAGATCTCATGTGCTTTATCCTCTCCACTAATTTTTGTAGCTAGAGAACATCCAATGCTACTCCAAATAAATAGTTTTATATGGGCTTGTGTAATCCAATTAACAAGGGTAAGAAAAAGATTTCCCAAGTGCAATCCGTTATGAGTTTTGTAGTTGTTTGGGGTAGTAATCTTCCTAACTGATATGTGGATTTAGTCAACCACTTAAGAAATTTTTGTGCTCCTATTAAAATATATTTTAACACACACACACACATACGTATATTTGATTTCCATGCAATATCTAAAATACTATTATAAAAGAGACAAAGTTATCTAAAAAATGAGAGCAATTCTTGAATCTATTATTTGAATATCAGGAATGTTTTTTTGTATTTAAAGATCCCGAGCCAATCTAAATTCTCTAAATAACTCAATAAATCATTACTTTTAAAAGAAACAAAATAAATATAAATTCCAATACTATGTTTCAAGAAGTGATTTAAATAATGAAATGCGATGAAAATTGAAACCAAAAATGCATATAAGAAAGTTATAAAAGCATTCAGTACTCTGTGCACAAAGATATCTACCAAATCAATTATCACATGTTCAAAAATTCAATTGCAATTTTGATTAAAAATATCAATTATTTTTTAGTTCAAATGATTTCCAACCTCTTCTCCAAGAGAGAGAGTTGTATTAATAATCAAAATGAAATAAGAGATAATATTTTCTTTGTAAAGATCGAAAATGCTTGAATCTTCTAAGAGGATTTTCTTTCACATAATAAAGAAACAAAAGAATTTTATTTATCTAAATGTAGATAATCTTATTGTTGTTACTGCTTTTAATCCTCCTCTATCTAATGTGATAACTAACCTAAATACTTTGATGACTTAGAGGGATCCGATTACTTTTATTTATCTTAGATGTATTTGGAGTAATGATTGTATTTGTTAGATATCTGAGGTAAATAAATAGGGATGGAATTCTTCACATTGTTCTCATAATGACCAATACATTCCCTAATATATATTTTCTTGCACTTATATGTGGAGGAGAATTTGGAAACTACTTTTGTACACTCAAAAGGAGTTTGGAAGAAAATGTGAGTGTTGTTGCTACTCCAGTTAGTAATTTTTTGGATTTCACATTACTGGAATCTCTATTATCACGAATCGTTTGAATGAAAATGATAAAAGCTAGTGTTGGGAATCAAAATTAATGTTATATTAAAACCTACAGGTGTTAGTCAATGATCACATTGCTAGAGGTAAGGACCCATAAGGGTCAGCTAATCCATGTTGCAAAACACATGGGGAGTGATAATTTATCCAATGTCCAACAATCTCCCCCTAGCATGACCCATGTGTGTATCAAACTCATGACCTAAATATTATACCACTTGTTGGTAATCATGATTTCCATTATACTAAAACCCATAGGTGTTAGTCTGTGACTACATTTCTAGAGATAAGGATCCATGAGAGGAAGCTAGTCCATGTCGTGAAAAAAATCAGGACTATTGTACTATCCAATGTCGAAAAAGTAGTACTTCCTTTATTCCTCTTGGATGGAACAGATTGAATTCTTAAAAGATGCATTTTCATAAATGGAATCACAACAATCAAAATATTCCTTGGTTCATTCCTAAATGATGAGGAAATCAATTTTCCTTTAATTGAATGATATTTGCATCAATTTCCTTTTTTCCTTAGAGAATTTATCAAAAACTTCAATCTTTTACTTATTCTCCCTTATGACATTTTTTTCAAAATGGTATAGCAGAACACCTTCATATTCCATATGAACATCAACTTAATTTGTAAAAGTTACTAAGTCATGATTAACACTATAAATTTTGTTGAACTGATTGAATAATTTTAACTCAACTTGCTTGAGTTTATCACTAATAATGACAAATTGTTCTTTGAATATATTGACTTCTATAGGTTCATTGTTTAATTACTTTATATGCTCCTCTAAAGAGGAAATATGATCTTTAAATCCTGAAGAAACTATTTGAGAAATGACCTCAAACTCTTCAATTAAAATATAGATTTCTCAAGTTTGTGCCCAACTTAGATCTTCCATTTGTTGAGCATGTTTGTTTTCCATTTGAGTAATTATTTTCTTATACTTGTCTTTTCCCTCATATTTTTAATTTCAATGGTTCTCTTCAATTAGTGTCATATCCATACAAAAACCTTCTCTTAATATGGTGGATTGGCATTGTCATTCTCTCTTATGGGAAATTTTGTTGTTTGCTAATTCAATCTACAATTGTTTGATCTTACTCTATGTCTTATCTCATTCATCTAAAAGTTCCAAAATTGAAGCCTGGTTAGATGAAGCAAAATACCCAAGGACTGAAGATGTCCCCATGGACTTTAGGGTCACCTGTTTCTTTCCAAACCATTGTTGATAGGATGAATCATAGTTAAATCAAGCTTTCTTTTCCTTGATCTTTTCACAGTTGATTTAGATTGTGAATAATAAAAATATCCTTGAAGAGACATTATTGTCTCTTTTCTTGTTTCTAATTCATCTACATGTATGAAACGAGAGGAAAAATCTAGAATATGTTTCAAAAGGGTTCATGAAAAATCTTAGAGAAATTACTTTTGTTATCTATACAAAGGAGACTAGGATTTGGGAAATTTGTTGGTTGTCTCCCTTTGATGAGTACTTGGTTGAACCTCCTTTTATGGTTCTTTTTGTGTTTCACTAGTAGGTTTTTCATAAACAAGCTTCTGCATTTGACTTGATGATTCTTCAACTTTCTATGTTACTTTCTTTTTGAGTATGATACCCAATACTTCTAATTATTCTTTTTGAGAAGAAGTTTCAACTCATTATTTTGCATGTTCTATAAGATCTAGATGTTATGTGTCTTCATCTTCTTCTTGTTGTTGTTTTGAACATCCTCTTCTTAGCTAGGATGTTGAGTTTCAAAATCCTTCATTCTTGTAGGTTCATTATTGTTAGTTATAAAAGAGATGCTTATGCCCTCTATCATTTTTATCCTCTCTAAATCAATAATAGATATTGTATTCCATTGCTGAAGATAATAGAGATAACTATTTCGCTTGATGGATATAATTCTTTTAATACATTATAGATTTTAGGTGAACATTAACAATATCATGTGGATCATATCTATAAAAAAGGAGAGCTCATAACCAAATTCCACATAGACCATTTTATTTAAACACTACATCCTTTATCTTTAAGAGTCAACTCAACAATTTTAACAGAAAAATTGGACCAAAGCATCTTTGAATTCCTATATAATAACTTAGTGGCTATGTTGGATGGTGTTTGATTAGCTATCTCCCTTACAATAATTCTTTCATAAACTAATTTTGGAAGAACACAAGGACTATCTTCACACCTGTAAACTCTGAAATAAGAAAAGTTTTCTCCCATAAACCAATTTCAAATACACTATAACCCTAATTGATTTTCTTTGATAACTATGGATGGAGACTTTGTAAAATGAAATTCATAAAAATACAATCTAATATCATTACAAATATCATAGAAATGTTTTTTGTATTTACTTTCCCCAACTATAGAACAATACTGATGAATGGCATGCTCATTAAAATACACATTCCAATGCATCAATTAAGAAGACATTAAAGCTATTACTATGTCCATTATAAATACTGACATGTAAAAACTTAGACCAAACTTTAGTCTGAGTGATTGTGATAATTTGATGGCATTTGCTAGTTCTGTGATAAAATATCTATAAAATTGATACTTTTATAATGTTTCATAATGCCATAGACTAAGGGAACCAATTTTTATGAGCTAAAAAATGATCACCTAGCTATTTCTAACTAAGTGGATTAAAATACACCATGTAGGGTTAATTTGACCATAGTAAAATCACTTTCACTATGGGAAATAATTTAGTAAACCATTTTTCTTAAATTACTTTTTGATTAAAATTAAAAAAAAAATTATGAGAATAATTGAGTAAATCATTATTTATTTAATTTTATCTAGGAATAATTATTAAATAATTAATTAATAATTATTCATTTTCACATTTGACTAAATCACCTAGGAATAATTAAATAAATCACTATTTATTTATTATCCCTTAATTCTATTTTTTGACTAATTGTTAAATCACTATTTAATAATTGTTTCAATTTCACAACATCCTTAATCCTTGCAAAACAATTAATAAATCCTTTTATTTGTTAATTATTTCTAAATAAAGATATTTAACCATTTTGAATATCTTTTACCTCCCCAAAAATACAATAAAGTATTCCTAACAATTAGATCTTGATTTGGTCAATATTATTTTATTATTTTCCATTTTCAAGAAAAACCCAATACTTTGTTATAAATAGGAGGGTTTTCCATTCCTTCTTCACCATGATCATTATCATCGTCACCATCATCGTCTTCTCACATCTAAGCTCCCACTTGATAAATTCCATTCTTTGTTTGGGTTTTTAACACATTGAAAGAGAGAATAGATCACTGAAGTACATGGACATCAAAGGACCCATCCCACGGAGGGTGATTTGCTGACCCATGTTGTAGATCTCCTTAACCAGGTGTTTTAATACAAGATTATCCATTTAAAAAGTATTCTTCTATTGGGTTATTACATTGGATATTCCTTGTTATTTTCCTATTTGGATCGCTTACAATCTATTTGTTGCAATGTTTTCTCATTTTATTATTACAAATGTGAAGTATTGACAACCACATATTTTTTTTAGGCTCACTTGTCACCAGTGACTTAAGTATTTTTGGTACCTCTTCTTGAAATATTTACACTAACAAATGAAAAATCCATTGGTGTAGTAATTCAGATCTTTGGTGACTGTCATTTTAGTGGTTTTCAATATTTTCTCCAGATATTTTTAGCCTCTCAATTTCAATTTTTATCCCTCAATTTTTTTTATCAATTTTTTGGATTATGGTGGTTTTCTAGTTTTTTCTACACGTCACAGGTACTAGCCAAGTAAGAGATGAAAAAATATGTGTGAGATCTATTGATTGAGAGTCCCATGAGAAAAACAAACTTTTCATCCCCATATATGCATTCCAGAACTCCCTTTTTGGTCATATTTCTATGTTTTCCATTGTTTTCAGGCAAGTACCCGCATTTTGATTTTTTTCGATATTTTTTCAGAATTTCTTTGAATTTGCTGAGAGTACTGTGTGTGGACTAGGAAGGGTTTATTATCTCTTTTGAGTCTTCCGTAAGCCTATATTCTCTTAATTTTTCTCTTTTAGGAAGGAAAAAACCCCCCCGCGTTTTGAAGCACACCTCCACCTTTTTAGGAAGAGATTCGTTATGTTGAGGAGTCTAAGGTTCAACATTTTTAGCCATTGGTTGGTAGGGTATAATCCATTATTTTAAGGCCCTTTTTGATATGTTTATTCATCATTTTTTCCCTCTAGAGTTTGGGTTTTTCCTTTTCCATTTACGATCCCCTTGAGTCTCCTAGGTTTTGGAGCTTGTTACCTATCCTTTGCAACATTTTTCCACCTCTAACTTTTTCTATATCTTTGTACCATTTACAGTAGATTAATGCATCTAGATCACATCCTATTTGACATTAGATCTTTTAGGCCATTTATGTGTCTCTAAGTAGCTTGTTTGGCTTCTCTTTCTTAACTGCTTGATAGCCTTTTTGGGTAGGATTTTGCATGCTTGATTTGTTGTTTATTTTCTTGTATATTTTCAAGTTTATTTACAATATTTCAACACTTTATTTTCAGAAGCAAATGGCATCATAAAACATACTCAATTAACTCATCCACTTGAAAAATCATTTTAACACATTCACACCCTAAGCGAACGTGAGCTTGGTTTACACCGACAAGCCTAAACTTGAAAAATTATACCTCAATAATTAAACACACACAGATTAAGCCAAATTGGGCACTAGGGCCAAACAATCTATGTATTTTAGGCGTAGGATTAGTGGGATATACGTCCAATAACATCCATAAATAACTTACATTGAGACGTAGAATTTGACATATTAGTGAGCTTAAAATCCTTCACCATCTCACAATCCAAGACATATTGCGTCAGAAACCTAATTTAGAGTAGGTTAGGCTAGATCATCATGCAAGTGATTCTCCTCGGGGCTATCCAACCCATGGCAGGGCATCTCGTGCACATAAGGGTTTCACTCAATGAACCTCTGAACTATCGCGTGTGTTCATGGCATATTAAAAAATACACATAATTTGATTGCATATTGGAAAGTACCCCTAAAATCATATTATTTAATCCCCTACTGTTATAGATCCATTTGGGCACATCGCTCCCATGTTATAGATCAATAATATTAGGGCCCATCAAACCCTAATTCAATTGTTGCATGCCCTAAATGAAGTCAACCATTAGAATTCCTCTTTCCCAAGAGATTCCATGACTGGAATCATCCAAAAATTCCCTCTAGGAAGATCAGCACAGGCAGGCCTTCATTAGGGTGCATTGCAGTGCAGTCCAGTACACTGCTTGGGTGCTATGAAATGCACTTGAGCCCTCTTTGGCTTGCGTTGCGCAAATTTGAGCGAAATTTCATGGGGTTTGGGAATATTCTTATCCATAGGATGCATCTAGAAGTTTCCCAAGTTTATCTACTCCTTTGAGCTCAAATTTGGATGAGGTAGGGAGTTAAGGAACATCAATCCCTTTATCCCTTCCTCTATGGAACTAAATTCTAAGTTTGGGAGGGCATTCATTATCACCATTTATGGCATATCTTCCTTCATTCACCTATAAAAAGACCACTCATCTAAGTGATCAGGGGCTAGAAATCATTGAATTATAGGGAGATGTTGTTAGTATGAGACTTGAGTTGGTTTCAAGTATTCTAATGATGTCAAAATGTCTTGCTTGTTATGAGGAGAGGATGGGATTGAACTAGAGGAGTGATACCGAATCAAGCAAATTGGGTTGTAACTCTTCCTTTTACTAATAAAGTGTTCAAAGCTTTTTCCATATGTTTGTACTGTCCATTGATGCTTTTGTATGTGTATTATGAATTTGATTCCATTCTATGTTTAATCAATATATCATTCTCATATGTACTGATCGGTTTTTTCCTTCTGTTTGTGTGTAGTTACTTTTCAAGTGGATTAAGTACAGAAAGGAGTGACATAATTGGTCAAGGGAGATAAGGAGTAAGTGAAGGCTACAAGTAGGCTTCTTTACTATCCTATCTAATCTATTGGTTATAGAAAGGGTAGAGAATACTTTGCACTATTGTTCTAGACTTAGCTACTAGTCTAGGGGTTTAAGTGTTTATTCGTAGACACTAAAACTTCCCAAAACAAATTGGCGACCATACTAGGGAACGATTATCCATCCTAGTAGCTAATACACCTCCTTAGACACCTTGACATACCTCACTTGTTGTAATTTAGCATTTTGCATTGAATTTTGGTCAAAATTTGAGGTTAGATGACTCTTGACTGGCCTCACAGGAATCAGTGCAGGCTAGCCTTAGAGACAGCGCATTGCGATGATTCTTCCAGTTAGAGACAATACACTACAACATGGTTACTCCCTCTTTGGCCTATGTTGATCTTCCTAGGGTCAGATTCCCACCCTTGGAATTAATTTTTTTTCCAAAATGCTTCTGATTGCTTGTTTGTTGATTGTAAATGGATGTCATGTCCCAGAAAATACGTTTTCACCTCCTTAGCTAGCCCTACTTAGAATAGGATTGATAAATGTTTCTTATGTATTTACTTTGTCATTTTCAATCTATAGTTGAAAGTTAGTGTTTTGGTTAATTGATCTTTGTCAAAAGAAAGTGTCGTAAAATCGTCTTTTCCTTCGAAAATTCAATTTCCGTAAAGTCTTCATTCATGAAAGACTGATTGATTGATGTGTGCATATGATTAGTCCTTTCGTTGAAAGTGTCGTAATTCCTCATTTATTTGAAAATGAGAGTTTTGTAAAGTCTTCCTTTCCTTGAAAAGAAATTGTCGCAAAATCATCATTTTTATGAAAAGAGTTTATTAATCGATTGTGAATTAGTTTTCCTTTTTGTTCATTCACATTAAGGGAAATAAAAAAGAAATACATGAATTGTGCATATTAAAGTTTGTGAATGCTTGATAGGAATAGCTAGGTAAATTGCATTAGATGTGCTCTTTTCTCATTGTAAAAAATCTGATTGGTCTATCTCTACTAGCTAAGAATTTTCATTGTTCAATTGAATGGAAAGAATGCTTATCATGTTAGTTGCATTTTAGGAATTGCAAACATACATCACGTGGTGAACCTTGAAAAGAAAAATCTAAAGAAGATCAACTTAAAATTTATCTGAATTTACCTAATGGAGCATTGTCACCTAACGAAAAACATTAGAGGTCTAGGCTAGAGACGTGTTTCAGTGTCGTAAAACAAAGTAGTTGCTGCTAACTTGTCTGCAATACATCCCAAGTGTGATACCTCATTACACACATGTGAGTATATCGTATCTCATCCACGTACCTTTGCGTATATAGGGTGGTGTTACAGTATATAAAGTATATGGGAATGCTCTCACTATGCAGTTTTGCATTAGACAACTCTTATACGAACCGGGCCTCCATGTACCTTCAGGTATATATGGGAGGAAAACTCTAGGTTGCTATCCATCCTTAAGTCACTGAGTCGGCTGCCTTGTAAACTATGATACACCGAACACATCATTCGGGGAGATTGCCTGCCCGTACTTCTTCGTTCGCCAGGAGGTATTCTGCAGTTCGCAGTTGCTAGGTAAACCTTTTGCCTAGATTATCCATATTTTGTTTTGTTATGTTGGTTTGATTAAAATAAAATTAATTGACCACGGATAAAATCCTCCAAGCTCACTCCTTATTTGATCTTAGTTTGAAAAATATGGCGACAAATCTGGATTCCACTGATCAAGGAATTCCTTCTGATGGGAATCCTAGTCCTTTTCCTCCTTTCGGAAATATTGGTGCTCCATATATGGCTACATTGTCCCTTCTAGGATTTTCCATTGGCTTGCTAGTATGGTTGTTTTCAATCTCCTTGGTTTAAAATATCATGATTTCTCCGCAATCGAGTACACCTGCAACTAGACAAAATCGACCTGTGGTTGATCCTAAAGTTGACCCTTTGCCTTCTTCCTCAGCTATTTCTTCATCCCCTTCGTCCTCTTCACCTAGTGAAAGTACTGGTACTAGTAACTAGGTGGCTAAGAAGAAGAAGAAAGGGAAGAAAAAGAAGAAAAATCAAATTCAGGAGAGGTGCAACCAAGCAACCATTATTTTGAATGTAACATCTGATGAGAAATTGTCCATCACGTCTCACAAAGTTCAATATCCATGAAAGAATAAAAAGGAAAACTTTGTGTAGGAGACCATCTTCTTCGAAATTGTCCTAATATTCCTCAAATCTTAGAAGAATGGTCTCCCGTTCACAACATCCTATGTCATCCACTTCTCGAGATCATGTTAGTGACACACCATCAAATAGTGGTAGTAAAGTCATGGAAAGAAGGGTAAAGTTAAGTCTCCTTGTAGGTTATGTGAGGGGAATCACCCCATTCACCTTTGTCCCTATCTGGATGAAGCCAAAAATGTGTTGGATAGGAGTCCTTCTTCACTACAATGATTTCCATCTAGTTATAGGAAACTTTACCTAAATCCTTCACTAGTTGATGAATTGATTGATCAAAATCAACCATTGGTCAAACCCACTCTCTCTGAAAGTGAATCCTATGAGTCTATACCCAACCTAAATAAATAGGTCGAGGCAACAGTTGACACGATTTCACCTTCAGCTAATCGTACCTTTCTCGAAGAGAATGAATATGATACCACTCAAGTTCTTTTTGTTTCTTTAAATTCTAATGAGCTTGGGGGCAGTCCTCCTGTTCCATCAAGACAAGAGGAAAATCCTCCAGTTCTCGTAACTCAAGGGGTTCAATTCTCCCGTTTCTACGATACCCCCTCCAAGCAGTCTAGTCACTTCCTTTGATTGGAATCAACTGGCAGGATTCTACCTTCCTTCTTATGTGCCTTTCCAGATCATAGTACAAGTTTGTAATATGATTGTATCTGGCACCATTATAGAAGAAGGTGCATCAGTGAGTATCCTTTCCTCAACTGGTTGGAAAGCACTCAGTTCACCGCCACTTGTGCCTCTTACCCAAAATTTGTTGACTTTTAATAGAGGAACCAGTCAACCATTAAGGATCCTCCCTCAGTTACCTATTAATTTGGAGGAAAAATCGTTTATCTAAACTTGATGGTACTCCTAGGTCCTTTAGATTACAATTTACTTCTTGGGCATGACTATGTTTATGGCATTGGAGCTATTCTTTCAACACTCTTTAGAGTGATTTGTTTCCCGCATGGAGGCAGAATTGTCACCATTGACCAAATTTCATTTCCCGATCCAAATATGGCTTCAAGTCAACCATCTTCCCTAAATGGTCTTTTTGTACCAATGGTATCATCCCCGCCACAGGTTAATTATGTGGCAACCTATTCCATACCTTCATCAACTAACGATCAATTCAGTGATGTTTTACATCATGTATTGGGGGCATTGTAACCATATATCTCCTTGATGACCACTTATGAGTTGTGAAATAGGCCTATGAGGATATTTCCTTGTCTTGTGTCACCCTCATTAAAAAATGAAACAAAAGTATGAGGATGGTTCTTTTACTGTATCAACCTCACTAAAAAATGAAACAAACCCATGAGGATAGCTCCTTCTCTTGTGTCAACCTCTTTAAAAAATGAAACAAGGAAGATGAGGATAGTTCTTTTACTGTATCAACCTCATTAAAAAATGAAACAGGTCCATAAGGATAGTTCCTGATCTTGTGTCAACCTTGTTAAAAAATGAAACAAGGAGTATGAGAATAGTTCCTTGTCTTGTGTCAGGCTCATTAAAAAATGAAACAAGGAATCTAAGTAGAGTTCCTTGTCTTGTGTCAAGCTCATTAAAAAATGAAACAAGGTCCCAAGTTCCAAGTCGAGTCTTTGAGTAGATCTCATAAAATTCTAGTCAAGTCTTTCACTTGAACTCATAACTGAACCTTCATTCCTTCCACCTGATATCCACGAGTAGTCTACTTAGGTGAATATAATGAAGCTTGCGGGGCATGCACCTAACGGTAAAGTTAAGTTACCTTGTAGGTTATGTGAAGGGAATCACCCCATTCACCTTTGTCCCTATTTGGATGAATCCAAGAAGGTTTTGGATAACCATCCTGCTTTATCGCAGCGACTTCCATTTGGTTACAAGAGGCTCTCCCTTTCATCATGTTGGGGGCATGTAAACCAATCTCAAGCATAGTTCTTCGTTTCAAGCTTGTGTAAAAATGAAACTGAATTCGAGCATAGTCCTTCGTTTTAAGCTTGTGTAAAAGTGAAACTAAATCCAACCATAGTTTTTCATTTCAAGCTTGTGTAAACATGAAACTGAATCCAAGCACAGTTCCCTATGGTTCAAGCTTGTCTAAAAATGAGCCCATTTCCATTTTAACCCTCGTGATTGCCATTCTATCAGCCTCTTTCATCAGATGAGCCTTGGTTTTTTTCATCCCATCGCCACCATGCCTTTGGCCGATCATATGCTTTCACTTGGTTATTTTACCCTTTTCGAGGAATAGTTGCAATGAGTGGTCTTATTAGCTAGCCTCTTCACATCAACCAACATGTTTTGAGAACCTCCAACATCATCGAAACTAGATGCTATCATAGACACTACTCGTTCCTCAAAATGGAGTCCTCTTTAAGCTCTTTTCAAACTCTCTAAATATGAAAAGATTGTCGAGCGCTTGTCATTTCAAACTAATTAATAGATTGGAATTGATATCTACTTAGTATAAGTTTAACCCTTTTTCGGGCTGAGATAGATTAAATATGAAAAAGGAATACGTTGATCAAACATGATCAATACGTTCTATCTCATATTGTTTTATTCTTTTCCAAACTTGAGAGACAAATCTATGAAAAAGAACTTTTGGAGTTTCCTTTTCGTCCCTTTTCAAACTCTCTAAACATGAAAAGGATCGAGTTATCTTTGTCATTAAACTTGTTAAAAACATCAAATAGTGACAAACTTGTCCTTCTAGACAAGACCGAATTTCACCTTTGCTAGACTCGTTAAAGCATCAAATAGTGATGGATTCACTCGAAGGGTGAAATTATACAAGAATCATATGTTATCCTCCTCAAGCTTGATAAAAAATAAAGAGGTATTGGTCAACAATGACTGGGGAAAATTGGAAAAAGGGGAAAACACTTTATGGTAGCAAGTCGCTCTTGAACATGACACTTTCACCTCATCACCATGACTATGTGGGTTGGGTCATTTAGCTTAATGGTTATCACAGAATTGGTATATCATACCATCCATTACTTTGTTTTGGGTCAATGCTACCAATTCATATTAGTGTTTCCGACATGTTCAAGAGAAGTCATTCAGTTCAAAATTCATCCTTTTCAATACTGTAAACTTTCATTTTCATGACCGCCATTCCTAAACCTTCTATTGCCAGTCGATTTTTCATCTCCAAAATCATTTACCTCGTTTCATGTCATTGATGTGGGATACATCAAGGCCCTCTTGCGATGAGTTTCTTCTTGTCGACATTAACACATTATCCAAGAAGTTGACTTAGAAACACCACTTGAGTACCTTAAGGCTTGCATACATCAATGGCAGGTTTCTCACTTCTGGCAATAGGTTAACATCACTAGCGTTTGACCGAAAGAATTTGTATGGTGTTCAACATCAAATCATTTATTCACTCCATGTGAAATGTATTGTATTACCTTGAGGGTCATCATCATTATCAGTGATTCCTCTCGCGTCCATTAACGACTTACATCATTGGCTGGTAATCTGATGATGTCTTCCCATGTTCAACTTCAGATCATCTATTCACATGTTTAGACTTGTATTTGAGTGAAATATTGAACAAGATTGAAGAGCCCGGATCTAGCTTCATCCATCCGAGCTGCGATATTTTCAGGAGTACTAAATCAAATGTACAATGGCCTTACATCCATGGTCATACATTCATGGGTCTATATCTGTAGACAACTATATTTGTACATTTAATGAAAGTTTATAAGTTGAGCATGGGTATGCCTTCCCTCAGCAAGTTCATGAGAAAAAATCAAATTATCATGATATATGTATTATAATTGATGTAGGTAACCTTCCGCTTGGAAACCTCCTCTCCACATGATAAAGCATTTCACTTGACATACATATTTATGACTTCATACTTTAGGGGTCAACTGTTACAAATCCATTTAGGCACATCACTCCCATCTTATAGATCAGTACTATTAGGGCCCATCAAACCCTAATTCAGTTGTTACATGCCCTAAATGAAGTCAACCATCAAAATGCCTCCATCCCAAGAGATTCCATGACTGAAATCATCCAAAAAATCCCTCTAAGAAGATCAGTGCAGGCAAGCCTTCATTGGGTGCACTACAGTGCAGTCCAGTACACTGCTTGGGTGCTATGCAGTGCATTTGAGCCCTCTTTGGCATGCGCTCGTGAATTTGAGTGAAATTTCATTAGGGTTTGGGAATATTCTTATCCATGGGATGCATCTAGAAGTTTACCAAGTTTAGCTACTCCTTTGAACCCGAATTTGGATGAGGTAGGGAGTTAAGGAACATAAATCCCTTTATCCCTTCCTCCATGGAACTAAATTCTAAGTTTGGGAGGGCATTCATTATCACCATTTATGGCATAACTTCCTTCATTCACCTACAAAAAAACCACTCATTTAAGTGATCAAGGGCTAGAAATCATTGAATTATAGAGAGATACTGTTAGTATAAGACTTGAGTTGGTTTCAAGTATTGTAATGATCTCAAAATGTCTTTCTTGTCATGAGGAGATGTTGGGATTGAACTAGAGGAGTGATACTGAATCAAGCAAATTGGGTTGTAACTCTTCCTTTTACTAATAAAGTGTTCAAATGTTTTTCCAGATGTTTGTATTGTCCATTGATGCTTTCATGTTTGTATTATGAACTTGATTCCATTCTATGTTTAATAAATAGATCATTATCATATGATTTGATCAATTTTTTCCTTATGTCTATGTGCAGGTACTTTTCAAGTGGATTAAGTATAGAAAGGAGCGAAAAAATTGGTCAAGGGAGATAAGGAGTAAGTGAAGGCTATGGGTATGCTTCTTTACTGTCTTATTTAATCTATTGGTTATAGAAGAGGTAGAGAATGCTTTGCATTGTTGTTCTAGACTTAGATACTAGTCTAGGGGTTTAAGAGTTTATCCATAGACACTAAAACTTACCAAAACACCTACCAATACAAACCCAATACACCTTCCCAATTTGAAAACCCCTACTTCCACTAGATATTTTAGGTATCCTTTTTTTCATTAACATTTTTATACCCCTTTATATTTTTTCATTAACTTTGAACTTGATTTTTTATATTTTCCAATATAAAAACCTTTTGCCCCCTATATATACCCCAATATATTATGCCATTGTTTCCTCAATATATATCCCGCAATATGAACCCATGTAGTATGGAATTGATCCCCCAGTAAAGCCCCCATGCCCATCCAATGGTTGATCACCAAGAAGTTTAATATTTGACCACCCCCATGGGATGAAGCTAACCATAGTGAAAAATATTAGGGAAACACCCTATAAGATTGGTTGTGGGCAGTAGTTGGTCCTCTACCCCACCTTTCTCTAGACAACTCTGCTCGTGGGGATCGATTTATCCAAGTAAGAAGTTCTTTGGAATGCCATTTGAAACAAAAAATTTAGGACTTGTTTGAGGATTTAGATCACTTATAAGATAAATTTCTTTTTTTTTTGTTACAACATGTTTGCTTGAATTAGAGTAGCATCTGTTGACAATAATACTGAGAGGGGGGGTGAATCAGTATTATCTAATTCATTTACCAAATCTTTCTTATTTATACTTTGAATTATTTTTGCATACCAATACCATAAATAATGAGCATGAACAAGAAAATCAGACAGTCACATCAAAGAACACCAGATATAAGGTGGAAACCCAATGTGGGTGAAAACCACCTGCTGCAATATGTCTCTATCTTCTTTCAAATTAGAAATTCCTTTTACAATGGTCTTGTACTGGTGCAGTCCTTTACCAGTACGCAGGCTGCAACCTGCAGAGAGCTACAACTCTCTCTCGTTTTCCAGTCTCTCCTGGAAGGGAGCTACAACCCCCTACTTCTTTCAAGGACCACTTTTCATAAATTTTCAAACTGGATCCATATACATCAAATGATCATCAAGTACATGTAGATTTTACAGTCAGTTGCAGTAACCAGATCAACAATATAGAACTGAACCCAGAACACCTTATCAACAGAAAAGTTCAACCAACAGAAGATCTTAAATCAGATACGCAGCTTTCTTTTTACTGGCCTGCGTTGCTACGCACTTCACCCTCTGTCTCACTGCGTATACCCGCAGATATTCTTCTGCTGAGCTGCGTGCCCACGCACTTATCCTTTCACTGATCCGCATATGGTACGCACCTAATTGTACTATCGCGCCGCGTACCTCTCAGCAGGTACGCACCCAAGAGAATAATCGCACTGTGTGCTGCTACAGAAAGTACGCACCTGAACCACAGTCGCCCTGCGTACCCACGCACTGAACCTTTTACCGTCCCTGCGCACCCACGCGCTGAACCTTCGGCGCTCCTGCGTACCTACGCAGTAAACCTTCGGCGCCTCTGCGTACCCACGCACTGAGCCTTCGGCGCCTCTGCGTACCTCGACCAAGGGCTGAAATAAAGTCAGATGCTCAGATCTGAACTCGCGCTCAAGAGATAACCCTTCGCAGGTTTGCTTCTAACTTCTCCTTTATAGATCAATCTTTTAAGACCAGGAACCCAAATAAATCATATCTTAAGATATTCAATCACCCAAAAGATATTTAGGCCAAATGATCTCCTTTGCTTTATATAGGCAAGCTCTTCCTCAAATCAAGGATCATGGGGCTCAATAATAATAATAAAATAAACAATACCACGGGCCGAAACCATGATAACTCAATACTGTTGGCTAAATACCATGAGAAACCCCACATTTGGGCGCTTAACTGCCTTGGAATGTGTGCACTGGGGTACGCACCCCATGAATGGGTGACCCGCGTATTTGGACGCGGTCCCTGCACGGAATACCTGCGGGTACGCTCCTCCTGAACTCTTCTCCTACGTACTTCTTCATTTTCATCAAAATGAGAGCCATGCCTTGGGTGTTGCCATCAAGTACAACATCTGAAACATATAATCATACCAGAATCATAATGCCAACAATCTCCCCCTTTGGACTTGATGGCAACCTCAAAATCTTCAGCTTCATCTCCCCCTTTGACATCAA
>APFE031059017.1:0-13267 GCA_000404065.3 Pinus taeda
AATGAATTATTTCATGTACTCCTTGGTCTATGTGATGAATATGCTTTGTTTTATGAAATATTCAGGTGTATTGTAATCGTTTGCCTTGTTAGTGTATGCAGGTCTTAAAGTGAAGGAGGAGCTCATCTGGATCAGCAAGGCTGGACTGCTACAACAAGCGTTGGACCTAAGGTAAAATCGGAAAACACTTGGTTTCTCATAGAATAATGTATGTTTAGAGAAGGATTGCTCTTGTTTGGTTTGTTTGTCACTAGAGAGTCTTAGACTCCTAGGGAGGTTAGGTTTGTCCACAAAAATAACTCTTTCCGCATGACATCTCCCACATGATCTTTTCCTTACTTCCCCTATCCCACTCCCCCCAAACCTTGTTTTATCAAAATCCATGTCTCATCCTGGTTCTTCCCCTAGCCATCACATAAGTCAAGGTCAAGGAGTATCCTTGCACATGAGAGCACAAGATGACATAAAAGCCTTTGTACTATATTATTTGGAGCATACCCCTAGGGTAGCTAGAGAGGAATTTAAATTATTGAAAATGAAGCAAGAGTGGGAAGAATATTTCTATCACATATAGAGGTTAAAGAAAATATAGGACAGTGGAATCTAGACCTGGGTAATACTAGATCAAGGCACACCCAATATATATAAACAACATAATATCTCTATTGGAAAATCAAAACTACCCTGGGTAAAGTCATGCTAGAAAGAAGTGAGTCCCAATAGGAGATTATCTTATGCATAGATACTCTGCAGTTACAAGTGGACAATTTGGATTACAAGTTGACTTCTCTTGGTTGGATGGTAAAGCGGGGGCGTTTCACGCCCCATGAATGCTCAAATCCCTAATAAACATGTTCAAAACTCTTACGAGTTTCATTGCAATTCCAGAAACGAAAGCTTGTAGCCAAGTTAATTCCAAATATTGCAAATATTAAAATTAGTTTGATATGAGCCAAAATGAATACATGCATATATCTATATACACACTGGATATATTGCGGAGTTATTCTAGAATCTACTGCACTCTACACAAAATTATGGGTATCATGGGAAGAAGACACAACCTCCCTGAAGGTGAAGGTCTGTGGGGCATCATTAATATGGCGCTTCATGATATAATTGTGAAAAGGAATAGATATGTACTACTAAAGTTTTACTTAGATAAGCATGCAATACTCAAAGGAACATCACGTGAAATTGATCTCTGTGCTAATTGATGTTCCATTTAATCGTATTATTCAGCCCACTACATGTGAAAATATTGTCTTTGGCTATTGCCTCATATCAATCATGCTAACCATTGGGGTTTTGATATTGGCAGGCAGGGCCTTGAAATTATGTAATAAAAATATTCATTTATTATTATTGTAAGAGTTTTAGAGGTACTAACCTCCCAAGACACACATTGAGGAATATGTTCCTTGTGGGTTTTCATTTGAGCCCTGATCTTTACCAATTATAAGATAAAAAAAATACTATGAAGATTATTTGCATATGCTATTATATATATTCTTGGTTGGTTCTCAACATGATCCTTTACTAGTAATTTGATTGTCAAGTTTGAAACCCTAGCTCGATTTCAGAATTTGGGCCTTCCTCCCTTGTACATTTCGTTCAACTCCTTGAACTTGAGAAGGTTATTTTTTTTACATGGCATTTTCTTCTCAATCAAATATGGTCCATCAGAGATATTTTATTTGTAAAAAGTAATTTTTTCTAAGATCAAACACTATGTCATGCTTATTAGGTACCCACATTCTCACTGTGGCTTGATATGTCTGCACCAAACAAAATGACATACATTGGGGTGAATATTGGGCATTTACACTAGATTGAATGATGATTACAATTGTGGTTAGGAGTGGGTGATTCTCCTTGTTTGTAATTAAATCATATATATTTGTTGAATGCTTACTACATAGTACAAAACCTATATTACATGTGTGTTTAGTGATTATTGGGAAACTCATTAACTTGTTTGGGATATGATTCTTGCTAATTACTCAACCCAATTTAGTCCATCTATGCTTCTCAAATATTCAAATTCAACTTGATCTCCAACTTAATGCATGGAGAAACGGTGTATGGTACCCAATTTATATCCTTTATGTGGCCACTGAAGGTGGACAACAGATGGCATTTAGTCTATTATGTAGATAAATTCAAGTTAACCGCAAAGGAGGAACTATCTAGATTAATAAATCAAACAATCTCCTCAAATAAAACCATTGCCTTTATTTTCCACCTCTTGTAGACAACTAGAGATAGCCACTGATCCAATTTATATTGGTTTGAAATTTTGAATTAGTACACTCTCACCATATATTTCTCATGGTAAAACTCATGCATTTTTATTTAGGGGATATCATAGAAGATCTGAAAAATATATTTTGCAACTTACCCTGATTCAAGTTGTTAGAAACTACTCCAAAAATGAACATTTGTAATGGGCTAGGGTAATTATGTCCTAGGGTTTCAACTTTCCTGTAGAGACACTCTTTTCTATCCTAATACATTAGTGAAATTTAACACAATATTCAATTTGTCCTTTATCTTTCTAGTGATATGAAGTATAAGCAATTCAACCTTTTGCAAAGAACAATGCAATATTTTTGATAGAAAAAATTATTGTTGACATTGCAATTTAATTTTATCCTAGGTCATCTTCACAACTAGAGTGGCAAGTTTGTTCACAATATAATTTTTTTTAGCATGTGATATTTCTAGAAGAGAAATATTGAAACAACGTTTGTAATAACTTCAAAAAATAATGCTTATGCATTTAAATCAGTAAGTATAAGTATGAGAACGCCACCTCTGCTCCCAGGAGCTATGACACATGTGAATCAAGATGCATCTCTTTAGTCAAACAAAGTTGGTTTCCATGGTAGAGGACTAAATTACACAAAATGACAAAAGGCTTCAAAGTCAACAAATGACAAGGTTATTCCTAGCATAAAACCTGATAGAGGTAGCAAGTGAAACTATCAATCCCATGTTGGAGATTGTAACATCATTGGTTGGATATTCAATCAACCTATCCAGACTCTAGTTTACAAGAGTCACCATATCAACAATTCTTCTCAACATTTAAGTATGTTCTAATGATCAAATCTAAAGGCGGGAAAGGAATCAATGAAATTGATAGAAAATGGTCCCAAGTATAGATGAAAAAGGGAAACATGGGAATATTTTTAGCATACAACCTATGAACCCTTCTAGATCATAGAAAATCTCTTTAAATGATGAAGTTCCTAGAAATATGGCTAAATTTTTAAATAAGGGTTACATTCATTGCAATTCGTTGTAGGATGAGTTCACGCATTGTTATGGAGAACCCGGAAGTATAGAGCCATCAAGATCAGATAAACCATAAGTCAATGGTTTAGTGCAACAAGCTATCTTTACTGCCCCTTTCTCTCCAATGTGAGGAAATGCAAGTACAAGCTTCCTTTGTAAAACACTAATCAATTCCTATTACAAAACTTAGAGCTAGTGGTACCCATAAATTCAAGCGGATCAATTGGAAATGAAGAGATTAGATAATATGTCATGTAAGATGGCTCATTAGAAATGTGGTTCACAACTTCCTTAGAAATTTGGTCTTCAACAAGCACAACAAAATTCTAGTTCCAAACATAAAATAATAATGCTTAGAGTAGACGTAGAGGGAATATTAGTAATGTTGAATGATTCATAAGAAAAGGTATCAAACTTATACAAACATAAATACACAATGGTGTCCAATATCAATGCTCTTCAAGTGACTTCAACTTTAAATCAACACCCCTCCAATTGTGTTCTAAGAATGGTATGGTAGGTGTGCAGTCGAATATGTCTTCAAAGGCAATGTTGATATGAAATATGTTGTTGTGGGAAAAGAACCAATTTTAATGAGTTGTAATTGACACTTTCAAGAATTTGTACTCCCTACAGTGCTTAACATACATGAGGCCTTGGAAAATGAAGACCTTGCTAGCAATACTTGTTGATATAAGGAATTTTAATGAGGTAGTTCAGCCATGCAATAGAAATTTGCCACATAAATGGTAGTTTTTTTGTTTGATCCTAATGAAGAAATGGATGATTGACATGTCTTAGTTGCTCATAGGAACCAATTTTTCTCCTAAGATTTACAACCAACCACGCCATGTAATTTACAAATAAAGACCTCTAGTTGTTAAGATGATAAGCACGTGGTTTCAAGTTGTTTGTTACCAGTAAGAGGAGGGTCTCTCTCAACATTATTTTAAGGATCTACTTGCTCACCTTTCTCTCGGCTGATCATAATGGTACATGCTCAGTTGATCACTTCTCTCCTTCAAGTTGTGAGAGGATTAGTAAAGAGGATCAAGTTAAGTGATGTTATGGCCATACCATTGTATCCGTTGATGCTTCAAGCGAAGAGACTCGACAACACTAAGAACATCGAGTGTCATCCAAGCATTGGTCGCCTGAGACAATGTATTCCTTGTGTTTGTAGAGAGTATTCTCGCTCTAACATCGGGCTCTTCAAACGAACTCTGCACAAGGTCATTAGAAATGTAAAAAATCAGCAAGAGACAAATTTGGCAGTAAATATGACCAAAATAAGAATTAGTTCATGTTAGGTGATCCAAAAATACAATTTATCATAGATTATAAAATTAGAATAAAATAATTATTAATTTAAGATATTAAATTAATAATTATTATTCTAGAATGTTTAATTATTTAATGGAAACTTTTAGAATTAGCATATTGTTGTAACTAGATATGACTCTCCAAATGTGTCGTATCTTAGGCTCTATTTATTGTAAATGGACACTTGTTATTTAATAAGTGATCCATAATTAGAGGTAGTTAGGACATGGAGCTTATAAATAGCTCATTGCAAGAGTGTTTGTGTTGTTCAGGTGTAAACTAGTGCAAAATCAATTATGTAATTGTTTGTTTGTTTGTTTGTTTGTTTTGTTTTGTTTTGTTTTGTTTTTTATTAATAAAATTATGTGTCTGAGGACACTTTTGCCATTATTGTGGTATTGGAGCTCCAGTGATGCTGCAGTTGATTTGAGGAGGAGATTCCAGCTCTATCAGATCATGGAAAACTCAACTCCGTTGAAGTGATCAACAAAAGTTTGGTATGAAATTTGCAATTTTTTTTTATTGATTTTAGATCTACAAATTCTAAAATCATTTTTTTTAAAGTAGCAAATGCAAATTTGTGTGACTTTTTCAAATTGGTTGAGTGAATAAAAACATAAAAAAAGGTACAACGCTATATATTTGAATTGTTTTTAAAATCTTTTCAAAACATTCAATCGATTCTGCAAATCGATTCTGCATTTTTTATGAGAATGGTTGACATCGATTTATGCTCAAATACCCTGCGTTGAGCATTCTGGCATCGATTCAGCTTTGTGGTTTGGCATTTGAACCAACATCCTCCAGCAATAAGAACCAGTGTTCCATTACAAACAGCGTCCTCCAGCAATAAGAAACAACGTCCTCCAGCGTTTTCATTGGCATTGACTTATGATTTTGTTGAAGCGTTTTTAATTAGCATTGAATTTCATTGTCTGCATTTTAAAACAATGTTTTACAATATTTAATTGTCCTCGATATTTAATTTCCCTCAAAAGATTTTGGTGCAAAACTAGAGGATCGATCAACGGATTTACATAGGAACAAAAGCTTGCCCAGGCTCCCGCAATACAGATTCCGAAAAGGGTAAAGAAACTGAAACGGAACCTCGGGGATCCTCTGTTTAGGTGCTTTTATATGGTGGATAAGTTATATCATGACAAATGAACGTGAAGAAGAACTGTTCTTTGTGAGCAACAAGGCTAATTTCATAGACCGGACGCTGTTCCACGCAGTAATTGGAGAATTAAAAGTCCGGTCGTTGTTTCTCAACGTTCCACGCATTAATTTAGTGTGATCGTTGTTCATAGATCAGAGGTTGATTTCATTTCAAATCTGGTTATGGAGCCATTTAATAAACTACAACAGAGACCCTTCGATACACAAATATGGAGGTGATTTCTTTGTCACAGCCGTACTCTGCAA
Organism: Pinus taeda; assembly: GCA_000404065.3. Taxonomy (NCBI): domain Eukaryota; kingdom Viridiplantae; phylum Streptophyta; class Pinopsida; order Pinales; family Pinaceae; genus Pinus; species Pinus taeda. Next base: position 6,049 of record APFE031059017.1, read on the forward strand.
TACAATATATTAACCGTGTATTTTTCGATGGGTTTTGGATCCAGATTCAAGTGTAGAAATTAAAGAATTTGTGAAATTGTCAACAGATATCAAGAGAGTGAGGTTGAATCAGAGAACCCATTTTATTTAAGGCATTTATTCACTTTTTGTTATGTCCCCAAGGCGTTTTTTATTATCTCTGGTGCATCGAACAACAACTGATCTCCCTACGGCAGCAAAAATAATTCGAATTTCTCTTAGAAAATTCATCATCACGCAGTTCCTGGATCTTACATTTCTGTTGTGATTTTTGATGAATAGATTTGTCAAATCTGGTGTTTTCATGGATAGCAGAGAATTATAAGTTGATGAATGCAACAATTGAAATCATCATTTCAATAGCAAGAAATCAGACTCCACGCTACCAGTCTCACACTTGCAACTCATTCATTTTTGAACGGAGGTTTTAAAAACTTCCATAAAGTTTTAATGGAGTGATAAGGTTTTTTCCTGGTCTGTAATTTGTAAATTGGAGAGATAAGGAATTTTCTCTTATTTGTAAAATAATGTTTTTTTTTTTTTGGAGAAATAAGGTGTGTTGGGTAATTCTTTTTGTTTTTCAAGAAGTTATTTTTTATTTTTTAATTGGGATCATCACATTGTAACTCAAAGTAATTTTACTTTGAGGGGGGTAACTTTTTTTTTTACTAGATTGTGCAAAAGCACCATTGTAAAAGTCAAATTTTGAAAGTTGCCTTGTAAAAATTTGAGAAATTGACTAGAGCCAAGTGCAAAGCTCAGTCAATTTTCCCCTGTTTTGACGACTATTCGAGGGTCAAGGCCAAGCCCCGATAGATCGTGTTTTTTGCGTGGTGTGTTGTGTTGACAATCTTGTCATTTCTGTTCTGATTTCTTGGTGCGACATTCAACTACAATGTCTAAGTGATTATTTGTTTCTGATTCTGACAAACTTGAGCACAATCTAAAACATGGCATCGACTCTCGAAAGCACTCTCATTTACAATGAATTATGGCAGGGAATATGTGATGGAGATGTTAAGCCGAATAAACCCACAGATGCAGCCGCACTAGCAAAATGGGAAATCAAGAATGCTAAAACCTTAGCTTTTATTAAATCTTATGTGAATGATGAAATGTATGTCCATATAGAAAATGCTATAGATGCATGGTCTGCTTTGAAAACGTTTAAAGACCTCTTTGATACGCAGCCTGAATCAAAGAAAGTCGATCTACAATTAAAATTGTTGCAACAAAAATTAACTGAAGGCAATGATGTTCTTGAATATATCTCAAGACTTAAGAATATTAGGCAGGAAATTATTAATGTTGGTTTTCCCGCAATTGATGATAGCTTTATGGTCACAATTGTAATTGTTGGACTTCCTTCTTCCTAAACGCATTTTTTGGAGACTCTACAAGTAACTGGGAAATTAGAGAAACTAAAGTTTGATGAACTCTGTGAAATGTTGACAACCATGATAAACCTTTTGGGAAGAAGAAGAAGTGGTTGAAAGTTGGTGAAGATGTTTTTCTCACAGAGGCCAGCACTAGTAAATCATCAGCAGACAGTTCGTGAGGCAGAGGCAGAGGGAATCAGAATCAAGCAGCACATAATTGAGGTCGAAGCCAAAGCAGAGGAAACAATTTTAATAGAGGAGGAAGAAATAATTTTCAAGGTAGAGGAAACAAACAAGGAAGAGGCAATTTTCAAGGACAAGGAAACAATAATCAAGGTAGAGGACAATCTCAACATAGAAGTCAAAGTAGAGGCAGAGGACAATCTTTAGGAATAGGAAGAGACTTAAGTCAAATTGTGTGTCGAAGATGTAACAAAGTTGGCCATTATGTTGAAGATTATCGAACTTCACTTAATAAAATTCCCAAGTTTCAGCAGCATTCAGCGCAATTTTCCAATGATCAAGATGAAGATAACTCAGAATATGTTTTTACTTCCTCGCAAGCATCACAACTTTCATCCCATCTTAGAAGTGACTATGAAGATGCCTGGATCTTGGATTCCGGGGCCACTCAGCACATGACTTGTCGATGTGATTTTTTCTAGAATTTTCAAGATTGCCAACTTAATTCCATTTTTCTTGCTGATGATACAAAACATACTCCTTATGGGAAAGGAGCAGTAAAAGTTTTTCTCCCTGGCATTGGATAAAAAATGATTTCCAATGTATGGTATGTACCCAGTTTTAAGAAAAATTTTCTCTCTTTAGTCACGATTCGACAAGCAGGACATCAGGTGATTATGGAAGATGGTTTAGTCAAGATCAATTCTGTCAAACAGAACTTGAAAACAGTCATGACAGGTTATGAAGATGGAAAACTGTTACGGATGAAAGGGACAGTTATTCCAAGGCATTCTGATTTTGCAGGGGTAGTGACTACAAGTATTTCACCTGTAAGACTATGGCATGTAAGATATGGACATTTGAATTTTGAGAGTCTTTCTCAATTATAGAAACAAGGAATGGTTAAAGGACTTCCCACATTCAAAAGGGAAAATGCAAAATGTGAAGCTTGCATTTATGGCAAACAAAGTCGAGAAAGTTTTCCAACAAGTTCATGGCGTGAAAACAGGCGGCTACAACTAGTTCACAGTGATGTTTGTGGTCCACTACAAACTTCATTTGGTGGTTGCAAATATTTCTTACTATTCATTGATGATTTCAGCAGAATGACTTGGGTTTACTTTTTGAAGAACAAGTCAGAAGCAATTGATAAGTTTAAAATTTTTCGCCAACTTGTTGAAAATGAAGTAAAAGAAAATATAAGTACTCTCAGGACAGATAATGGGGGAGAATTCACTTCGAATGAATTCAAAAATTATTGCAGTGAAAATGGCATAAGACGACATCTTACTAATGTTTACACTCCACAACAAAATGGAGTAGTCGAAAGAATGAATCGCACTTTGTTAGGCATGGCGAGATCCATGTAAACTTTCAAAAGGTTAAGTCCAACATATTGGGCGGAAGCAATTCATACAACTGTCTACTTAAGAAACAGATCTCCAACTGCTTCTTTAGACGGAATCACACCTTATGAAGCTTGGTTTGGTTTCAATGCTCGAGTTAAACATCTTAGAGTTTTTGGGTCAGTTTGTTATGCCTTAGTTCCGAAATAAAAATGAACTAAGCTTGACTCACGAAGTTTAAAATGCACTATGATTGGCTATTCTGATGAGAAGAAAGGGTACCGTCTTTTGACCAATGGAAAATTCATTGTAAGAAGGGATGTCATTTTTGATGAAATTGAAAGCAAAAGTGCTGAAGAAATTGAAAATCTTCTTCACAAGTTAGAAACTAAGGGAAGTAAAAGAAATGATAAAAAGAAAAGTCAACCAACTTCACCAAATTGGTATGAACTTGATTTTCCTTCCTCTAAAGATGAGTCATCCAGTCCATCTACATCAACACCATCATCTGGATCTTCAAGCAGATCATCCGCATCTCCAAGCAACAACATTTCTTCTGACAGTGATTCTCCACTTTCTTCACCTGAACAACGAACATCAGTTTATATTAATCCTCTTTACAATGATGGGGACTTTACAGAAGCACAAACAAGTGAGCACCAACTTCCGAAATGGGCAGTTCAACTTTTGAAAGATGTAAAGCCTGATGAACAGAATAAAGCTGGCACCAGAAGGGCACATAGAAGTGAAGGCAACTTTGCCTTGATAGCAAATGATTTTACTGAACCTTCCACATACAAAGAAGCAGTAAAACATAAAGAGTGGCAACAGGCTATGGTTGAAGAATATCAAGCAGTAATTGATAACAACACTTGGAAACTTGTTGATTGTCCAGCAAATGTTAAACCCATAGGATGCAAATGGGTTTACAGAATTAAGTATAATCAAAAGGGAGAACTTGACAAGTATAAAGCTCGACTTGTCGCAAAAGGTTTTGCGCAGCAGGAAGGCATTGATTATGAAAAAACTTTTGCTCCAACAGCAAAATGGAACACCATCCGATTAACACTTGCATTGGCCGCTCAAAAAGGATGGAAAGTTCATCAAATGGATGTGAAAAGTGCTTTTCTCAACGGGGATTTACAGGGGGAAGTGTATATGACCCAACCGCCAGGTTTTGAAGTTGAAGGACAAGAACATAAATCTGCAAATTGATCAAGGCTTTATATGGATTAAAACAAGCTCCCCGAGCTTGGTATGCAAAGATGGATGAATACCTTAAGAAAGTTGGTTTTCAACGAAGTGAATATGATGATACTTTGTATGTGCAACAACAGGGAAAATATCTGGTCATTCTTGTTATGTATGTAGATGATTTGATCATTACTGGCAACCATGATGATCATATTGCACAGGTGAAAAAGGAGTTACAAGCAGGTTTTAAGATGACAGATTTGGGATTACTTCACTACTATCTTGGAGTTGAAGTCTTCCAACGTCCACATCATATTTTCATTTCTCAGAGTAAGTATGTAGCAGAGGTTCTTCAGCATTTTGGCATGCAGGATTGCAAGCCCTTTCTTACCCCCATGGAGCAAAACTTGAAACTTTCAAAATTTGAAGGGGGGAAAGGTGGACAGTACAACTTACAGACAGTTGATTGGTAGCTTGATTTATTTGACAAATACTCGTCCTGATCTATCTTATGCAGTCAGTATTATTTCACGTTTTATGCAGGAACCACAAGACAACCACTGGAATGCAACCAAAAGAGTTCTTCGATATATCCAAGGAACAAAAGATTTTGGTCTTCTTTACACAAAGACTAAAATCTCAGCTCAGCTCTCAGTGACCCTACTCTGCTGCCCAGAACTGCACAGAGTTTGTGTTTTTCCTTTGGGGAAGCTTGCACTACGCAATCCTAGAAGTGAGCAAGCTGACTGTCTCCCAGAACTGCGCATAAGTTTCCCCTGAGAACAACCTAGTCTGCGCTTCCCGCAAGTTCAGTCATCAAGTCTCCCTTTGGTCAACCAAAAAACTTGAATTGTACTATGAACCGAGGTTGCACTGCTCCCCAAAAATGTGTAGAAGTTGCCCAACTTCCTACCTTGCACTTCCTGCGGAAACTACACAGACATGTCAGATAGGCCTCTACTTCCTATCACTGCACTGTCCTAGGAAATTGTGCAGATCTGACTGGTAGGCCCCCTACTTTCTTGCTCTGCTCTCCCTCTAAAAATTGCGTAGTTTTGACTGGCACTCTCCCTTCTTCCCTGCTCTGCATTCATCCCAGGAATTGCGTAGTTATGTCAGGAAGGCCCTTGCTTACTGTCTTGGACCATCCCTCAGAATTATGCAGTTGTGACTAGTAGCTCCCCATAGCTTGATCCAGCCTTGCTCTGGAAAATTGCGTAGAAATGTCTGCTAGTGCTTCATGCTACCTACTTTATCTTCCCTGGAGAAATTACACAGATTCCCAGCGGGACCCTCGAATGAGCTACCCACTCTTCATCCTGAAAACTGCATAGAATTTCCTAGCAGTTCCTCCCGACACCCTGCCTTGTCTTCCTCCTAGGAACTTTGCAGTTCTTCCCATCTGGGTTCTACCTTGTAGCTGTCACTGCTGTCCCAGATTGCGTAAATCTTCCTCCCAGTGACACCTACTTAGGTTTTCTCGACAATCCTCTTGACCTTCTCATCCCGACGTGAGATGTGCTCTGCACAGTTTCAATGCTTTGTCCTTCCTCCCGGTCACCTGCACCCAAAATGGAAAACAACACATCATGATATACTAGGATATTTTTGGATTTGATGTCGTCTCGTCATGAGTGATTACAGGAACATATGCATTGATGGAACATGGCATGATGAATATCGAGATGAAGAAGGAGCTCATGCTAAAAGACTTGCTCACAGTTGAACGTACACACGCAACACATCAAGAAGTAAGTGAAAGAAACACATGCATGGAACCATCTTGCGAAGGCCAATACCATTGAAGACATCGCAGCACCAAGCTATGCAGAGATGAAGACAAAGAACATTTAAAGACACATCCATCACTTCACAACAAAACAACTTGGCATGGACATCACAGTCAGCCAATACATGTCAATAGTGTCATGTCGAGTTGTGTTATGAGTTGTCTCGGCCACCTCACTACTATGAGCCGTAACTCTTGTAATAAGATGTAATGTAAAGTGAGATTCAAAGTGTCATTAGTGGAATGCAAATATTCATATGTAATGTAAAGAGTTATATGTAACAAAGTTGAAGAGTCATGAGGGTAGTCCAAGAGCCACAAAGGGAAATGTCAAGGGTCACCCCACCCTTTGCTATATATAGAACCTAATAACTCATAAAACAAGATTTTGGGAGCCAAGATTTTGCTAGGCATTACTTAGAGAGGTAGGGATTGGAGAGTATTGTGATGAGCCTTGCCTTCTCCACAGTGCATATCGAGTACATCTCTTTGGAGGAGTAGGTGGTGTTGAATGTAGCATTCCACTATTGGGGCTAGTCGCTGTCATGCTTATATGCATGGATTGAAATTTCACTTTATATAATATAACAAAGCCGGCACGTTTTCATGCATATGTTGTAATTGTAGTTAGGCTATTCTGGTTGCTTTAGAAATGTATTTTATTTAGCTTATGCATTCATGTATGAACTACTTTGTATATGATTGTATGAATCTTGTTGGAATCGTGTTGTTGGTTTAACCCATCACCCTGGATTGTGGACTATTCTGCTTCCAACTCATGAGGTCATTTTTCTTGTGTGTTCCTTTCAGGATGCGTACTATTACAGGCTTCTAAAGGACACACTTATTTCCCCCCTTCGTGTGTTAGAACCTCCCCATGCATCTCTCTTGACTCGCCGCAAGGTCACTGTTGGCATTATGATGCATGTGTTGTACTTGATGGCAACCCTCTCATAGAAGATCATCTCACTTGTATACATTCAGAAGATATATCAGAAGTGATAGAATGCATGGGTTACCGGACAACAAAAAGGGATCAGATGACAATTCACAAGTAAGCTTTGCCATCAAGTCCAAAGGGGGAGATTGTTGGCATTATGGCTAAAGTGTTGTCCTTGATGGAAACCCATACAGCTGATGGATCATTGTACAACAGGTCAATAGCAAACATTGATGAAACAACTCTCAAATATTGAAGAAAATAAGGAGTACGCAGGCACACCATTCAAAAGGTGCGTACACGCAGGCATGTCTTATATAAAGTGCGTACATACCCGCAGGATACCCATTCATTGGGTGCGTACCCCCAG
>APFE031059021.1:0-10738 GCA_000404065.3 Pinus taeda
TAATCATTATAAATGACTAATTTAGTCATATATTCATTTTATTTGTGTTCATCATTAATCAATATAAACTACTAATTTAGTAGTTTCAGATTGATTTTATGTGTTCATTATTAATCAACTTAAATTAATTAGTATGATTTAAAAAATGTCTTACAATGTGCATGTTCATCTAATATGAAAATGCAAAGTTGCATATGTCAATTACAATACTAAACAATATCAAGGACAACTATAAATGATTTCAACCACATAAATTATATTATATGAAATGTTAAAGTATTACAATATAGGTTTCCAACTTAACATTGTTTGGACTACAATTTACCCTGAAATTATATATCATCATTTCAAAACATTATCATTGTGTTGTCAAAGCATTGCAGGTGAATTCAACAACTCTGAAGACTTGACCATCAGTCTCTATGTGTGCTTCTTATGCGGGATATTGGCTCTAAGGGTAACACCAGACCAATTCTCTTCTCTCTCTCTCTTTCCATTTGTCACTTCAGTGTTATTTATCTCCTCTTTCTTCAATTCCTACTTCTTACCATCAATATTAAGCTCTTTTTTCTGAAAATAAAAGAAGATACAATACAAAGTGTAAGACATGAAAGACAATGAACACTAAATTATAAACTAAAGTAGACTATAAAGAGTTTATACAACATATTCCTCGACATCAGCGATGTCAAAGCCATTTTCCCCCATACAAGTAAGAAACTCGAATAAGTTTTTTTTCAGTTAGGCAATAGTGGCCACTATAATGTGGCCAAATGCCCTATATATAAAAAAACAAATAAAATGTCAGCATAAGAAAAAACACCCTAGTAACTCGATATTAAACCTTCAAGGAAATCTTCAGCACAATCATGTCAACTAAGTTACATGCTAAAAATCTCAAGTTGTAGATAACTTATGAAAACAAATAATCTGAGGTGTGATTTTTAATCCTTGTCATTTTATTCGCAACAAAATTTCATTTTATAATGCATGAATTTGGTCAAATATATAAACAACATGTGTTCAAATAACAACATGAAAGTCTTTTAACACAAACTAGCTACAAGGATTCCAATCAATATTGTGTAATACTAATTTCATCTTCAAGCTTTGGTTGTTGTTTAAATGGACACGATACCATGTATTTTCAATCTCGTAGTTAAAAGACAAAATAAAATCAAAAGACCAAAATACAATCAAACAATAAAAAGAGGATAACATGGAATGGAAACTATAATTATAAAAATATGTTTACTTGTCCACTGATGTCGTGTTTGACATTCCTAAAACATTTGTTTGCCCAAAATAATCATGAGGTGAAATAATCACAACATTAAAAACCATAAGAATCCCTACTAGAAACATTTCTAAAGTCGGTGGCTCAGGTGCCTAAAGCATCTCTAACAACAAATGAATCATATCCAATACATGCTCTACATTGTATCCCCATCCTTTTTCCAATCACATTTCTTGTAACCTGCCCACAGCAAACTCAAGTAACAATCAAACGAAGGCATTGACATTTTTTTTAATCTTCTATATCTATAAAATTTGAATATGATTTGTTTTAGGAAAATATTAATTCATATTTAAAGCGTTCTTGACATATGTGAATGTATCAATCAAGTAGGACATCAAAAAAATCGACATCAATGAGGTCCTCAAACAATTTCTACAATATCAATATTTTTCTTGTTGTGATATCTTGGGTAGAAAAAAAAACATATCAGCAAAAGAAAAATCCATATATTACTTATGTTCAAAGTCTGTATATGGTGTATTCTTAGGAAACTTTTTAAGATGTTCCTCCACCTTTACCAAAGTGAACTATAGCTTGGTTAAAATTGGTATCCTTTCATTCAGCATCAATTTCTGCAAGATAAATGTCATACATTATTCTTTCCCATTTCTCAACATGCTACATATGATAAATTGAAAGTCACATAAAACCAAGAGCAAACCCTTTTCTAACCAAAAAGAACAAACAAACAGTGCCTCTAATAAAACTTCATTTTAATATCAGTAGATGAAAAGGGAGTGGACCATTTTTGTTGCTTGACTTTATCTTTTTTTGTTATGAGACTGCTCGAGCTTCAAGAACCAACAAATGTGAGGGAAGTTATAAATGTGAAAAAAAAAAAAATTATGCTGACCTTTGTAAACTTCTTCAAAATGATGTGAATGATGCCATTTTTGGATGTGGTAAATCTCATAATAAGAAATGGTCACATTGGATGCAAAGATTAAACATAAAAACTTGTGGACGTGGCATGTATTCTAATAAATTACATTGCAATGACTACCATGGTTCTTCACGAGTTACATGTCCTCAGTATGTTAGTATTGATGATGAAGAAAAGATGGCAACGATAAGTATGGGTGGTCCTAGTTTGTATGGTGGATATCTTCAAACCAAGGTCGTCATCTTAATGAACTTAGGTTCTGAAATGGTAAACCTGGATCTGGTCCTCACCCAATTTCATTCCATCATACTTTGTCAAGACTCAAGAGGACATAATGGTCCTTCAGCTTATAATAGGGTTTCTTTTGAGGTTATATATAAATCTTATAAAAAGAAAATGGATTTTTTGGCTCCGAGAGATATGGATAATTTAAATTATCACAATCATATGTTTTTTTCCCAAGATTCAAATGTAGGGATACATTTTGTGGATTTTACTAATAGATAGAATGAAATAAATAATCCATGAGGAGGATTTACTGGTCATTGTGATTAGGGAAATACTCAAAGATAATAATACTCATGAATTATGATGTGATTTTCATTGAAGACTCTTCTCATAAACCTGTTATGGATCACAGAAGCCTTAATTCAACAAGACTATTTAGGTTCAAATCAAAGATGGTGTTGATTCTTGTAGCTCCTCAATTGTTGGTAGTTTTTAAGGTATGAATTTCAGTTCCTCAAGGGTAGGTGCCTTCAACTTAATTGCATCTACCTTGGTCTTATCACCCAAAAGCAAAACATAATCAACAAACAATAAATATGTTAGGTTTAGGGCTCTTCCTATTTGCATAGTTGTCAAGCTTATATTTCTTTTTTACTATGTTATAGCTCTGTTGAGACCACCTACTCTACAGTAAAAAATAGCAGAGGATCCATTAGTCGTACCTACCCATGGTCTCGTGTAGGCATGATAGAAGAATAGGCTGAGCCATTAATTAGAATTGCAAATATATTGAGGAAAGACAATTCATTATCTAGTTAACCAAGTGCACATTGAACCCTATATGGATGAGTAGCCCTAAATAAAGCCAGATTTTTATATCATGTGCCTTGGAAATATAAACTCACTAACATTGTTTGTAATTTCTTGGTTTGAAGTTATAAATTTCTTCTTGGGATACTCATATTTCGTAATGGATTTATTTCCCAAGAAGGATGCCAAATTGTTCTAAGGACATGGAATCAGCTTAGTGACTTTTGAACCTACATGTAATAATTTTTGCAATGATTTTGTAGATGCAATTACATATTGATATGGGTCTGAAATCATCAAAAGTTTCATTCTTGCCTAATTTTTGGGATTAATGTAGAATATTAAACAAAATTAACACACATGAAAACATACCAGAGACATAGAAATGGTGAAAAAAGCCTCAGACTTATTGTATTCCTCTCATAATGCAATGTACAAATAATGATAATAGTACAAATAAATACATGAGGAAGTTTGTCTCAAGATAGTAGGTCTATCTTAGACACTATAGTTGAGCAAATATCTCAACCAAACACTAATCTAGGAGCCTAACTAGTTGTAGAGAATCTCTCAACCAACTAGGCCTAAACTGACTCCTAACCATGAGGAACAAACTCAATCTAGAAAGGTAGAATTAAATCCAACTTTATTGGTTTTAATTAATTTAATTGTTTTGGACTTATAATTGTTTTCATCACATGAGAGTGAGGCTAACATTCCCCCTCTCAATGATAAGTCCAAAATAAGAACCAAGAACCATCTTCCAAGTTCTCATGCTGAAACTGTTGATCCTCAAAAATGCTGCCTGAAAAACTGGCAAAGATGGATGCTGAAAAACTCCAATCTAAAGAGAAATTGAATCAGCTGCAAGTCTGATACATCTCTTGAAAACTCCATCAGGTGCCATATCTCCTTTTCTTTAAGTCAACATCCTTTTTCCCCTGACAAAATTTTGATGACGCCCACTGGCAAATTTGCTTTTCCACTAACAAAATATTGAGAACGCCCACTAGTGAATTTGTTGATGTTGAAACTGCTCACTGTTGTTTGTTGAAAACTACTCACTGGCTGCTTTGAGGAAGATGATGAATTCCCACTAGATACTTGATGTTACTACTTCTTGTTGATTTTGTCGAAAATTTTAGTATGACAACCTTCAATTCCATTATTATCATTTTCCCCCATCTGTCAGCTGAAAGGAGAGACAATCAACATTTGATTTTGGAACTCCCCCCCTTGAGGTGTAGGAGATTTCACCATCTTCATTTTACTGTATAATTGTCTTCATGTGAAACTAAATCCTTCGGTAACACATAGACAACTATTTGACTATAGATGACCACTTCCAAGGATCAGTCATGAGTAATTGATCTTCACTCTAGGTGGTTGATTTCTCTTGCAGCATCTTTCGGATGAATGATTTTTCTTGCCACAATGGTGACAAGGATGGAGGTCAAAGGATTTACTCTCCATATGGCCATTTCGTTTACAATGGTTACACTTAACCATATTCTGATCATTGTTGAGAAAACCAACACTTACAAACTAAACTGGAATTGAGAAATTTGGAACAAACAAAGTGTTTTATTTGTTGTATCCTAGGCCATAACAGTCTTTGTTGAAGGATATTTCTTCCCAAGGTCTTATAACTTTATTGGAAAGACTATCCTGTTGTTTTTCTTCATACTTATTGCTTCTGCTAACATTCTGTCCTTGATTTATTAAACCTTCTATGTCACATTGGGCATCAATCACTAACAGTTCATCGGTTTGACATGTTGCATCAAACTGATCAATTTGATCTTTGGTACTACTTGTTGCATCATTAAGTAGTACAACTGGTTGGTTGATATCACTCATGTCACAACTTATATCAACCTGATTGATTAGTTCATTTGTGCACAACTTATATCAACTTGCTTGATTAGATCATCTGTGTTGTAACCTTCATTAATATGTTGAATAAGATCACTTGTATCACAACTTTCATTTGTTGTTGTGATGAGGTCTTTTGTGTCACAACTTGCATCTATCTTCTCTACACATTGTGCATCAAGTAAATCTTTCTTTTCACTTAACTTAATTTGAAGTGCATGAATGAGTTTTTCTTTCACTTTGAGATCAATTTGAAAGTCTTTCATTGCTTCTAATGTACTAGTCATTTGATTGAATAAGGTTTGACTTTGCTTCAACTTCCATTCCAGTATTTCAATTTTGTTCTGTAACTCATGATTGCAGTCTTGCAAATCTTTAATCTCCAGTTCTGCACTTTGAAGACGTTTTCCTCCTTTACCCATTATGAGTTTTGACACACTCACTTGTACTCGCTCACTTGCTTGCTTGATTTTGCTTGATGGTTGCTTGTAACACTTGCGGGATTTGAAGATCCTGCTCGCTTGAATTTTTGAACTTGTGTGCCTAATTTAGTTTATAAATGGAATGGTTGAACTCACACTCGCTTGAACTTTTTGAATGCTTCAATCGGCTTGACTCTTACTTGAAATTTCCGTTAACAAATGAACACACGCTCGTTTGAATTTTGTACTAGGATGAGGGTGTCGGATACCACTGAAAATGCATCCAATGTTTGCAATGACAAGTTCAAATGATATTGACTCACTTGAAGAGAATTGACTCAGTTGAGGAGAATTGACTTACTTTACCTCCTATAAATTCACAAGTTGGGTGTCGGTTTTGACCGAAAATGCACCTTTACAATTCAACTCAATTTCATTTGAATTTGTTTACAAGTTAACTTACAAATTATGATTTTTCAAGTTACACAATGACCAATTGTCGTTTAATGTTGATGTATTCTTTTGAAATGCATGAGTTTGTAGTTGCATTAACTTGATTGCCTTGCATGAATTTTCTTGTTGATGTAGAATGTTGATTTTTCCAACTTTTATTATGTGTTGTAGTTGCGCAAATGCATGTGATTGTTTGTGCTTGATTGAATGCTCATTACAGCGTCTTAATTCCAGGTGCTTTGATTAATGTGCTTGTTCTTTCACTTGCTTTAGACTCCTTGTGTGTGTTAGCTAAGATAATTGTAGTGTCAAAACTAGACAAAAAACATGCATTTTCAATCACTACACAAGCTGTACCTAAGATCCCCTTATTCAATTTTAGGCGGATCTAGGACACATCAACACCACAAAAAATATTTTTTTATTAAATATTGAAGTACATCAACCTTTTATCTTTGAAACTTCTCAAAATTCCAAAACTCCTTGAAAATTTTCAAAACTGCTTGGAAGCAAATTGTCTTCAAAACTGACTCACCCACTTTCTTCAACAAAATATTAAAATGACCTCCTTAACAAATACACCTTATCACTCCATTATAAGGAAATAAGCCCTTACTTTATAAAAATCCCACTTGTCACTCCACACTAAAAAAAATGCACACTTATCTCTCCACTTTTAAAAATTGCACCTTCCTTTTACTTTAGAAACATAAACTAAATATGGGTCTCGAACCTTCCTTTCACTTTAGACACGTTTATTACAATGCTATACACTTTCTCACTCTATTTATAAACTTAAAAAAAAAAAAAAAAATCTTTTAAATTCCCATTTAAAAGAACTTTAATGAGTCACTTTAATAAAGTGAGTTAAAAAGTGAATTCAGGTTTATGGAGGTATTTGAAAAAATAACATGCATTCACAAAATTTGATCAAAAGCTACTGCGGCACATGAAATTCTTCACTAAAAGGACCGCCTCTTTGACTGTTTACTGGAAATTCTTCGAAAGGATCAAGCACGTCCTCCATTACAACCAATGTCGTCTTCATCATTTTTTGTGATTTTTAAATTCTTACATATCAATGTAACTGTCTCCCTTGGGATTCGCTTCTTGCATATCGCTACAAGGTCTGTGCACTACAAGCACCTTAAAACTTGACCGATGTACCTCATATCTTCAAGAATAGGTCCAAGTATCCGCTCGTTGAATTAGATGCTGGAAGGTCAGGATAATTCCCATGTTAAGAAACATAACCGCGAAATTCACACGCCATTTCCTATGCAATCATTAAATTGTTCATTTGATTTCCTCTATCATTTTTCCACTAGTAATTGCACACAACTCCAAGCTCCACACACAATGTGTCCATGCAATAGCATATTGAACCGGCCACACCATGCTACAATATCCTCATTCACATGCTGCTTTGTTCATACACAGAGTTGCATACACCTCCGTGCTCTAGCATTCCTTCCACACACAAAAGGAATTCACACAATAGGTTGCATGCGCCGTAGATATTTTTAGCTCTAATACCACATGTAGAATATTAAACAAAATTAACAGACATGAAAAAATACTAGAGAAGTAGAAATGGCGGAAAAGGCCTCAGCCTTAATGTATTCCTCTCATAATGCAATGTACAAATAATGATAATAGTACAAATAAATACATGACGAAGTTTGTCTCAAGATAGTACATCTACCTTGGACACTATGGTTGAGAAAATATCTCAACCAAACACTAATCTAGGAGCCTAATTAGTTGGAGAGAATCTCTCAACCAACTAGGCCTAAACTAACTCCTAACCATGAGGAACAAACTCAATCTAGAAATGTAGGATTAAATCCAACTTTCTTGATTTTAATTAAATTAATCGTTTTGGACTTATAATTGTTTTCATCACATGAGAGTGAGGCTAACAATTAAATCCTAAAGTGTTGAATTGAAAGCTCCCAAATCATGCCTATGTATTTTAATTTGTCAAAAATTCTTATTTGCTATGTCTGAAGGAAGTCATAGAACCCCTAAAAGAATTATATTGTCCTATTAAGTAGCTAAATGTTCTTATCCTTTTGGAAACAATACATAATTGTTTGTAATTATTCCTTTGATATTGGATCTAGCAGTGCCTTATTACCCACCTCACCTACAAAACTAGGAGAATATGAAGTCATATTTAACTCTCTCTTAAATTTATTCTATCATCTTCTTTATAAATTCCCTCAAAATGGCCTGTTGATGAGAAAATTTCTCCTCAAGATGAGACACCTTCTCATGAGGAAAATTTTGTTGATAAACTACATATTGAGTCAATTGTTAATTATAATTATGAGATGTTCTAAGAGAAAAAAGCTCTGCTATTTAGTAAAGGCTATGCACGAATGTTAGTGATTTGGTACGAGGAAAGACATGGGCAGTGAGGGAATTGTGGAGATTCCCTACAACTCTTTTCTCAAATGTGACATGTGAGGATGTATGCTTATTAAACAACTATATTTGAGAACAAGCACCACTTTGAAGGCAAGACTATTTTGGATATAGGCGCAGGAAGTGGTAATTTGGTAATCTAGTATGCACAAGCTGGTGCAAGGAAAGTTTATGTTGTTGAAGCAACCAAAATGTTAGAACATGTATGTCCACATGTAATAAAAAATGGTGCTAGCCACATTGTTGATGGAAATGAAGGATCTATGGAGGATGTCATGTTTCTTGAAAAGTTGATGTCAATTCCAAAGAAAAATAAATCCTAACTCGAATCCTCCATGTTAATGATGACTCTTACCAATAACATCATATGTTGTTAGACATCTTATGTAACGTCAAGTACATTTGAAGGCATAATATACAGAAAGAAAGCAGAAATGCATTTGTAAAAGCCAAAATAGTTCATGAAAGACAAGATTCCAAACCAGAAATCTTCATTCCCATGGACAACTAGTTTCTTCATGATCTAAGCACACTTTAGAAGAAAATGAGAAAAAGAAAATCATATATATGGTATTGCTAGACTTTGTCAAAATTTACAAGAAAAATATCATCGCTATCAAAACTATCAATTTTGAATACACTAAACTAGAAGAAAATAGTTTGAGGGATCTAGACTAAACTCAAAATTTAAGATGGAGAGAGTGTGTGATTCTTCTTAGCATGATAACTATTTGTGAGGTGTTTTCAATTTTATTCTTATTCCAATATTCACTTATTATTATTAGAGTGTATCTTCTTTATTTCATCAAATAGCTATCAAAACAAAGAAACAAGAACACAATATGTTGCCATTATGCCAGGGCCAAAACCTCTCCCTCTTGGAGAGGAAAACCGGCAAAAAATTCTTCTTATTGAGATTCCAATTGACAAATACCAATAACATGGCCCTTGACCTACTAGGCCACTCCAAGACCAATACACCAATCATCTTCCTTGTCACTGATGAGATCATCATCATCATTACTATACCATGACTGCTCCTTTATCTAGATCACTGATGCACCATGACTGCTCCTTCATTTAGACCTTCATCATTATTGTGCCAATGCTACACCTTCATTGAGAACTTGATGTGCCACTGATTTTCCTTCACCGAGAATATTATAACATCAATGAGATCTCCACTTAGAGGTATATATATAGCTATACCAAAACCTTCATCTTTGTTAAGATCATGACTGTTATCATGCTCACAGAAATGCTAAGGACATGTTGTGTCTAGGATATATATAATACACTGAGATCCTTTCTCTATTAGTAATGTTGAGATTATGATTGTATATTTTTCTGTACTGTGATTTTCACTGAGAGTTTAGCCATGTTCTCCTTGCACCGAGGTCAACTGCAACTATACCGAGATTGTATTACAATGACCCTGTAACTAGGCCAAGATTGCAGTGAGATCACTGTAATTATCACCGAGATTCTGTACCTTCTTGTAACCATATGATATTGTAGACCTGTCTAAGATTCTTGACTATAATCATCACCGAGATTGTACCTTTCTGCACCTCTGAAGTTACAGAGGAATCTAAAAGTATGTCTTCTCTTTTTTTGTGCAGACCCTGACTGGGTATATATGGTGGTTTTCCCCTGTATTTGAGCCGACAAGTCCACCAAAGAGATGTGTCTCCATATGTGAGTTGACTTCATGATAATATACATTTTGAGGCCAACTTAATTGTTCTCTTCATCGTTTTGCTTGTAGTATTCTTCACTAGAGGACGGTGCTTGTCTTGGAGGGATACTTGACACTAGGTTGACCCATATTCATGCTCAAGAAGAGATATTTAACATGACTTTGATCCTTTGACTTTCCTAGGCATATGAATGACCAAGAAACTCATTCAAATAATATACAAAAATAATATTTCTTTTTCTTGTCAAGTACAAAGATCAAAATTACACTTACAAATATGGAACCTAGTTACACTTTTGTTCAACACCAAGCTCCCCAAGATGAAAAAATTACTTTTTATTAATGAGAATTACAAAGAAAAAGAATCCTTTTGATAGACCAAAAGGCTCTTCTTCTCCCAATGAGCTTTACAATAAGAGGTATCTTTACAAAGGTCTCCTCAAGAATCAAATAGGTCCACCTATGATTACAATTTGAAAAACACTTCAAAAGAGTAGATCAGATCCTCCTTAGCTCACACTCTCCAAATAGAGATGATTTGACAACCAAGCTTGCTCACTGTTTAGGACACAAGAGCCTTTGAAAATCTGAAATCCTAGCTCAAGAATGAGTAATGAATCTCTGCAAGAGTGATGGCT
>APFE031059039.1:0-111136 GCA_000404065.3 Pinus taeda
GCGTTCGATTCCAACGGTCTGATTTTCCGCAATCCGCACGAGAAGTTTCTTGCCAAAAGCTCTTTTCTCAACCTCAAACAGTAAAATGGTAAAAATGACATGGTAAAAGGTCTTTTTATAGGTTTTTTGGATAAATAAATGATATTTTTGTTTATTTTTCACCATGAAAGGTCTTTTTATGCATTTTTGCCCATCTTAAACAGGTATGAGTAATGTTTCGCTTTTATGCAGGACAAAGGGACTTTCAGGGAAACTTGTCACTCTTTCACAAAACAGACATCAGAGTCATCTTCTAAGCCCTTTTCTGACTCCTAAAAACTGAAAAGATTGCCGAGCATTTCTTTTACACTCATTAAAACGGAATTAAAAGATGGTCCCCTTATAGCCCTTTTCTGACCGTAAAAACAGGAAAAGATTGCCGGATTTTTTGGCGTTTCAAATTCGATATTGGAAATAAAACGACGTGTCCTTGATCGCTTTTTACTTTTCAGGTCAAAGACACTAACTATGAAAATATCCTTGGTCGCAAGATCAAGCGGTTCTCCTAGGTATTATTTTATACTTTTTCGGGCTTAGGAGACACAAACTTACGAAAAAGTTCAAATCTGGAGTCTTCTAAGTTTTTCAGACTCTCTAAATATGAAAAACACCGAGTTTCTCCTATACTGGACTCGTTAAAATTTCACAGTAAAGGACCTGTTCTATTACAAACAGGGATGGACCACTCCTTCTTAGGGTTCAAATAAAAAACTAAGTTGGACTCATCCGAAGGATGAGCTTACAATCAAGCATATGTTATCCTCCTCAAGCTTGTAAGAAATAAAGAGGTACTTGCCAGAAATGATGGGGGAAAAGTGAGAAGAATGAGCCTATTTGATATCCTTTTGTCTCAGAAAAACCTTACTACCACTCTTGAACACGACACTTGTTCATTCACCTGGGTTGGGAAATCCTTTGCCTCACAGTTGACCAAATCATTGACATTCTTTCGCCGGGTTATGGGAATTAACTTTGAGTCATTCATCACCAAACCATCTGTTGTGTCGTTATGTGTTCAAGAGGTCTGTAAACAAAACATTCAACTGCAAAATACCTATCATTTTATCATCCTTGAGTTAGTCCTTACAACAACATTTCTTCAACTTGAACTATGATTTCGTGTTGTGGGCTTGCCTGCGACGGGTCGCTTTCTATCGACATCAGCACATTATCTAGAGAGTTGACTTAGAAATCATCAGAACCTTGAAGTCTGCATGCATCAATAGCAGGTTTCTCGCCTTCGACGTCAGTTTTCATCATTGACTTGCGATCGAAGGATTCCATGAAATGTTCGACATCGACTCATTCATTCACATCTCATGGATTGTGCTGGGTACTTTGAGAACCATTGACATACTGGTGGTCTCTCTCACGCTTGTTAACAGTCTACATCATTGACTGGTAATCAAGTGGTTTCTACCATGTTCGACATCCACTCATTTATTCACATGGCTAGAATCGTACCAATTCGGGAAGTAGAGATGAAGACCCTGGATCTAGTTTCCACCATCCAGGCTGCGAGGAGTTTTGTATTCATTATGTTGTAAGACCAATCATAAACAGATGGCTGCGCCCATACTGTGTCTACACGAGTCTATGATTATGATGTATTATGAAATCATTCCTGTATCAAAGTAGTTAGTCCAATAGTTAAAGTTTTTGATCTGAGTATGGGAATGCCTACCTCAGTGATGATATGATCTTATACATGTATTTTGTGTTGAAAATTGCAGGTTCTAACTAGGCTCTCCACAAGACGATCCTTGAAATGATAAAGTACTTCACCCTTTCTATATGATATAACACCCTTATCTATTACAGGCTTCGTACTTTAGGGGGCAATCTGTTACACTGAAATATGTCACCATGACTATCTGCAGTTAATATGGCTCCATCAATAGTCATATTACCCTCCTTGTCAAGCCTCATACCTATGCTCTTCATGTCAAACTTCAAAAAAGAGAGAAAGTCACTTAAAAACATGTTTATCTCTAGGTACGCAGGTTCTCTTTACCTTGCCCGCGTGTACGCATCCCAAACACACTGTACCTGTGTACTTATATGCTCTGTAAGCCAAATAATGGGTGCGTACCCCTGTAAAGGTCAAAAGGCGCGAGTTTCATCTTTAAAAAGTTACTTGTGGTCACTTCTAGAGCCTCTAGAAGAGTGCTTGACGTGTATTGAGCGCCTCCAGATGGTTCATGCACCCCTATGATAGAGGAGCTTATCCCATCAAGAGAGGAGCTACCCCATCCAAAAGAGGGAGTATCCCATTGATGTTGGAACTGAATAACCTCCTCTAGAATACTATAAATAAAGGCATTGGGCCAGAGGAGGGAAGGTTGAAAGCTGAAGGGTAAATGCTGCTGGAATTAGGACTTCCATTGTTGACTTGTGAGGAGAGATCACTATCCTTCCTTGTTGCCATATTGGGAGTGGGTGAGCTTGTCAAAGTAGAGGAAATCTCTTGTTGGACCCTGGGAGGAGCTTGCACAACACCAAGGCTCAGGTTGTAATGGTTCCTTTTTTGTTTCCTTAATACAAATAAGTCCATTCTTCTCAATGATTTGTTGTTAATGAATTATTTCATGTACTCCTTGGTCTATGTGATGAATATGCTTTGTTTTATGAAATATTTAGGTGTTATGTAATCATTTGCTTTGTTAGTGTATGCAGGTCTTAAGTGAAGGAGGAGCTCATCTGGATCAGCAAGGCTGGACTGCTACAACAAGCGTTGGACCTAAGGTAAGATCGGAAAACACTTGGTTTCTCATAGAATAATGTATGCTTAGAGAAGGATTGCTCTTGTTTGTCTTGTTTGTCACTAAAGAGTCTTAGACTCCTAGGGAGGTTAGGTTTGTCCGCAAAAATAACTCTTTCTGCATGACACTAACCTTATTTCCAACATTGTTGTTTCTTCATTCTTGTCGAATGACATCTTGGCAAGGTGCCAATCAATTTAGTTCCTCATAAAGGATATGAAGACCCGCAATTGTAAGTCCCCAACATAAGAGAAAAATTTAACAAACATTTGTAAACTAGCATGTTCAGTAAACATATTGTGCAGAAAGAGTTCACACAACAAACTTTATAGAGAAGTTTTTCAGCTATAATCACATCAAAAGTCATTTGTCAACGCATTTCAAACCAAAAAGTGTGGTTCATCGTCAGGACAAGATGAAGAACCAGATTTGGAAACAAGTTAAATAGAGAGATATATCATTCAACGACTGGAAATAAATGGCTACATTTGATCAATGAAATGACTCGGCAATGGCTACATTTCACTAGGACAAGGGATAGGGAAATATAATATTAATTAGTTTGTTTTTTTTTAAGTAAATAAATCTTATTTTTAACTAATTTATATGAACTTAAATTTAGATTAGAATCCTAAATAATTGATTATTCTCTTTATTATTTTAAAAATACATAAACTTTATAAAAACCTATATTATAATAGGAAGGAATAAAAAGTTCATTTGTTAATTATTTAACTAGTCAATTTATTAAGTTATATGAAACTATATAAATAACATGCTATTTTCTTTTTTATGACATATAAATTTGTTTATAAATAAATAGCTATTTAGATTATTAGATTTATTTATTTTCATTAACTATAGGCATCATTGTATAATAGAGGATTAAAACTAAATGTCTATTACTTAATCAACCAATTAGTTAAAATTTATTTGTTGTTTTAAATGTTTATCACTTAATAATTTTTAACTAATTGGTTGATTAAGTGATAAGCATTTAAAACAACAAATAAATTTTAACTAATTGCTTGATTAAGTGATAAATATTTAGTTTTAATCCTCTATTATACAATGATGCTTATAGTTAATGAAAATAAATAAATCTAATAATCTAAATAGCTATTTATTTATAAACAAATTTATATGTCATAAAAAATAAAATAGCATGTAATGGATTTAGTTTCATATAACTTAATAAATTGACTAGTTAAAGAATTAACAAATGAATTATTTATTCATTCCTATTATAATACAGGTTTTTATAAAGTTTATGTACTTGAAAATAATAAAGAGAATAATCAATTATTTAAGATTCTTATCTTAATTTAAGTTCATAGAAATTAGTTAAAAATAAGATTATTTACTTAAAAAAACCAACTAAATAATTATTAAATAACTAATTAATATTATATTTCCCTATCGCTTCTCCAATCAAATGTAGTTGTTGCCCAGTCCTTTCCTTGGTTAAATGTAGTCGTTATTTCTAGTCATTGAATGACAGATCCCTCTATCTAACTCATTGTCGAATCTAGTTCTTCATCTTGTCCTGATGATGAACCACACTTGCTGGTTCAAAACACGTCAACAAATGAATTTTGATGTAATTGTAGCCAAAAAACTTCTCTATAAACTTGACATGGATCACAAAAGCATAAATTCAGTAACAACAAACCTTTTTCATCGAAATCACACGAACGGAATAAATCTAAAAGAGTTCTAGTAGAAACACCCTTATAGGGCCTATTCTCGCAAATGGCCTATAATTGCAAAAGATAAGAAAATTCCCATAGAAAAATTGGATATGATGGAGATGGTGTTTTGCATCCCAAGAGATTCAGGGATAAATCATACAGCTCTCTTTTATCTTTAGTCATCTTGTCCTTCATTTCTTGTTACAGTCGTTGACTTTGTTCCTATGTTTTCTTCTTATCTTCCTTTGTCTCCCATGATATGAGTTCATTTGTCAAAAACTCCTTAGCACATTGATCATTAAGAGTGCAGATAACCTTCTGAGTTATTCTAAACAAATTATTTCCTTCTTCAAGGAGATTGCCAACTGTTTCCAATTCTATAATTCAAAATCTAACAAAACTTGTTTTGAGTGCCAATTTGCCTCAGGGTATAGTGCAATGGGGAAGTAACAACATCTTGAAATTTGAGCTTCTCTGCCTCAACTCCTGGTTCTTATGTAACGATAGTGTCTTCGACAGGTTCTTGTGGGTTGATGCTTCCTTTTTCTTCCTGAAAGACTTCTTCCTGTGCTATCGGTTCTCGTGTAACAACAATGTCATGAGCAAGTTCTTATATTTTAGTTTCTAGGTTGAATTCCATAGGGTTCTTCATTTCAGTTGCTGGTTCTTATGTAACAACAGTGTTGTTAATAGGTTCTTGTGTAGCAGCCCCCCATGGCTCAGTTTGAGTTTCTTTTGAGATGGTGTCTACATCAAAAATTTTATGCCTTGCTATTGTCAGTGTTTTAGCACATGCTACACACACAGGCCCCTGTGTATTTTCCACTCCCAATTTAACAATAGCCTCCGCCAATGTGTCAAGACCCAAAACCCTTGTTTCACTTTCCCTATCCTCTAATTTTTTCTTCAACTGTTTTTTTTCTGCTTCCAACTCTTTAATTTTGAGTATCAAGGCTTGTGTTTCATTCTTACCTAGTGAGGGAGTATCTTGTGGCTTGGCCTGTTCTTCTTTATTCTATTCCTCATGCCTTCAGGCTTGCTGGGCTTCTTTGTAGATGATGACAAGGGTTTCGGTTGAATGCTAACATTAACCCTTTTCTTTGTTGTTCTTCCACAAGGAGGTATTTCTAGTGATTCCTTCCTAATTCTAACTCCAAAGGACTACTCCCACTTTTCAGTTGCATCAGTTTTTCATGGAGCTTCTGTGGAGGTTCTAGTTTGTTTTATTCATGAAGTTTTTGGCCTTTTTCTCATGAAATCCTCCCATCTCTACCCTTGCTACTCCAGGGCCTCCAATATGATCAGCTTGATTAGTCTAATATTAGTGATAGAGCTTTCTGGGTGTGAGACGACCTTAACCTCAGTTGCCATATGCTTCAAATTCTTCAGTAAGAAATAAGGAAGTTTAATCAATTTCATGTGCTGAAGATGATTCAAAAACGAGAAATGATAATTGAAAACTCTCATTGCATGCCCTTCAAATGTAACGCACTCTGTGATAATAAAAAAAGTGACATCATCTCGTGACTTTGGAAGGGAAGGGCGATCAATTCCCCTTCCCTTTTTAACCAGTTGATCCTCTTCCTGCAAAAATTTAGTCTTGAGGGATGGGTCATTGACTTTCTAGTTGAACCACTACTTGCTTTGAGTTTGAAGTCTTGTCACTCAGGCAACTACTTCCTCTGTAACTTCCAGATTCAAACCTCTAACCTTTTTTTGATCTCTTTCCAGCTTCCGAGAAAATTCTAGTGCAACGCTTTGCTCTGACCTTTTTAGTCACTCGAAAAATATGACAAGCCTCAGGGTAATTCTCTAAATCCTATGTAGATTTCGACTCATGCCTAACCACTACCCCACCCATCTTGCACTATTACAACTAATCATGTCCACAATTCTTGTCTTCTTGATGTTGCAATCCTTTAGAAATTCATGCAATGTATGTGTGAAGCCTTGTTAGGGTGGATTGGTATCAAGGCAGTATACCGGGGTGTAATAAAAAAGGGTGTCAAATCAAAAGATCATGAAATGTGAGTTATTAATTCGTTATTTAATGCAATGGTATGTAGACTTGGAATATGTACGATTCACACTTAATGAAGTGATTTCTCATAAAAAAGGTAATTATCATTACAAGGTTTGTCACTTCAAATCGAATTAAATTACACATCACCAAATGATTCACATTAAACTACAGATCACCAAATGATTCACATTAAATTACAAATCACCAAATGGTTCACATTAAATGACAGACCATCAAATGATTCAGCCCCCCCCCTTCTCAGACATAAATGCAAAGGTTGTCCCTGGTCGTCAATATATAATGACATATTAATCGCCATAATTTCTAAGTAAAGAAAAAGAAATATTATTTTTTTAATGACTTACTGGTGGGTGACGTAATTGGACTAACGATGACCCCTGATGGTGTGGATGCTTAGGCAGCAAGTTGCAACCTGTTCCTACTGAAATTGTCTCCGACTCGATTGGTTGTTACATATGTAGCAACGAATAAATCTTCTTGTAATAGCTAAATATCCACAACATAACTTTTTACTACAATAAAATATGCCTTGGAGAGTACTATGCTCTCAAAGGGATTGCTAAAGTAATACAATAAAATGAATAGAACTAGTGTTGTAACAACAGAATATATCTGTGTAATAGCATGGTGCTACAAGACTTATTTAAAAATAAAAATATTTTTTAGCTGCCACAAAGTGGTTTTCAATTACTACAATCATCTACCTACACCTCACAAGACGTTTTCATAGGTATAACAGTTGAGCCTGCTTACGCATCCTTTTGGTTGAGCAATGAATTGATGGCGGCTCGTTGGTTCTTCAAGTTCCTCCCTTTTGGCCCCCCTCCCCCAAAAGAGAGTTGTTCCTCTCCTCACACGATAGGCTCACCCTTTCTTTCCTCTAAGAAAGATATAATACTCAGGGGGGTATGTGGGGAAAGGAAGAACACAAGCCGAGATAGATTAATGATAACTAGCAATGGGACGAATAATAGATAGGGTATATTTTATTTATTATTATTACTATAATTATCATCATCTATTTTTATTTTTAATTGCGTGGTGTATCAGCTACCAACAGAAGTTGGTTTTCAGCACTGGAGAAGTTTCCCCTACTTCCAAAACTTGGCAATCGGATCCTATGACAATGTTAACAAATGAATCCTTTGAGGTATGTTTATGATACAACCAAAGACGATGCCCATTGGAAAATAATGGCACCTTCGCATTGTCTATGATAACTAATTTTACAGTCTGATTGTCGAAGACTGTGTCTACCTCATACAGACCTAGCCACTTGGGGCAAATCTTCTCTTTGAACTATTTGAATCATGAATCTTACAATAAAGCCCAGTCACCTTCCTGAAACACATTTCTTATGAATTTGTAATGCCACTTAACACTCTATTGTTGGATGATATATGTTTGTTGAATGGTAGCCAACCTCTTCTCATCAAGTTCATTTAGCTGATTTAACTAATGTTTCTGAGCTATATTTAAATCTAGGTTCACTTGCAATGTTGTTCTGAGTGTTTTTACTTTGAACTCAATGGGAGATAATGATTTTTTACCATATACCAATTCATATCGTGAAAATACAATAGTATTTCTCCATGAACTCCTATATACCCATAGTTCTTTTGGAAGTTTGTCAACCGAGTTTCTTCAGTGGCTAGTTACAATTTTGGTGAGAATTCCTTCAATAACTTTAGTTGTGCTTTCCACTTGACCACTTTCCCGTGGATGATATGGCAAAGTAACCCGGTGATAGATCTTATATTTATCAGCTAACATCTGGTTCAAGTGGGATGTGAACTATGCTCCACCATCTATCACTATTTCCCGAGGCACCCCAAAGCGTAACAAAATTGTCCTCAAACAAAAACTTTGAAACAACCTACTCAGATGTCCTAGTTAATTCCTTTGCTTCAACCCATTTAGTGACAATGCTTGTGTAGACTAGAATGTAAGACTTCTACTAAGATGAAGGATTAATTAGTCCTACAAAATCTTGGGCCCACTTCTCAAATGGTTCCAAACCTACTTGATGCTATAATGGAATTTCATCCAACCAGAGTGGTTGACCCATCCTTTGAAAATTGTCACATCATTTTACAAAATTATTTGCATCCTAAAATAAACTAGGCCAATAATATACAATTGAAAGCACTTTATACCCTATCCCTTTGTCATTAAAGTTTCCTCCACACGGTTCGTCATGGCAGGTCTTAAGGATATCAAAAATATAATCTTCTCTCGCACACCACCTGATCTGTTGATTTGGCGTTGTGTAGTAAAGGTATCCCTATATCCAAGAATACCTTTAACTTTGTTGAAATATCCTCTTCCTTTATCTTGAGGACAGATATTGTGGAAATCTCCGTGCAGCAAGATAATTATCTATGTCTCCATACCATGGTAAGTAAGTTGAAATAGAAAAAATATACTCATCTAGAAAAGAATCCTCAATGGGTATGCAAATAATCATCAACAATTAACCTAGAAGGAAAATCAGCCACTACATTATCCTTCCCACGTTTATCTAAAATTGTTACATCAAGCTCTTGTAACAAAAACAACCAACGTGTAACCCTACCATTAGTGATAGATTTATTCATTAGAAAACAAATGGCAGAGTGGCGAGTGTGCACAAATTTTTGATAACCTATGATGTAGTGCCTAAATTTATTTATGGCATGTACTATTGCAGGAAACTATTTTTATGTAACAGTGTAATTTAATTATGCTAGAGTTAGATTCTTGCTGATCTAGTAAATGGCATGTGGCTTTTTGTCCTCAAGTTGACCTCATAGCTCCAACAACAATAATAGATGCATCAGTTTCTACATGAAATGACAGCCCCCAATTGGGTCCTCGCAAAACACGAGCTACTGATACACATCGCTTGAGTTCTATAAAGGCTTGTTCACATTTCCTTATCTAGAAAAGTTCCACATATTTAGTAAGTAGTGAAAATAACAGTGATGCAGCGAAAATAAAAAGGATGCAATCTTTGAAAAAATCTCTATAAATATTATGTAATACCCTGCATGTCCCAAAAAGCTACATACCTCTTCTTGTATTTTGGGAGTTGGAATTTTCACAATGATTTATATGTTACTAGGGTCTACCTTTATCCCCTCGGTAGAGATATAATGAATGAGCACAATCCCTTCATTCATCATCATGTAACATTTCTCAATGCTTAAGGAAAGGTTAGTTTGCTCACATCATTCTAATACTTTTTCAAGACTCATTAATGGTGGTTCGAAATCATCACCATAAGGTATAAATTCATCCATGAACACTTCTAAACAGTCATTTCGAAAATTTTCAAATATTCCCAGTACAACCCTCTTGAAGGCTGTTGGTGCATTGCAGAGATGAAAAGGGAGAAATTTGTATGCAAAAGTTCCCCATGGGCAAGTAAATGTGGTTTTACCCTAATCCTCAAGAGAAATCTAAATATGATTATAGCCACTAAACCCATCCAAGAATGAAACTAATTTCTTCCCAGATAGGGTATCAAGGACTTGGTCTATGAATGGTAAAGGGAAATAGTCCTTCTGAGTGGCATTATTAAGCTCTTTGTAATCCACACAGATCCTCCACTTGTCGTTTTTTAGGAACAATAATTAGTGGAGATACCCATTAGATGTCGGAGATGGGATAAATGATGTTGCCATTTAGAAGACTTTGTAGTTCTTCTTTCACTACTTCCTTGAGTGTTGGGTTCATACAACGTTTTGGCCACCTAACTAGAGTGAAATATTATTTCACGTAGATGTAGTAAGTGCATAGATTACAGTGAATTCCCTTCATGTCCATGTAATCCCATGCAAATGTATTTTTTTGTTTCTATAATAGCTGTAACAACATCTTGTTCTATTCGGGAGTCATGTTAGGATTAATATTTAAGCTTTTTCTTGGCTCTATTTCAATAGGGTTTCTTTTGAGATTAGGGGTGGTTTTCATATGCTCTAATTTAAAATCGTCCATGATATCTTCTACCCCTAAATCTTCAATAGAGGTAAGAGAAAGATAATTACTGATAAATCCATTAATAATATTATCCTCTATTTTGTTCTTAAAATATTGGGCTTTGTCGAGAGTGAGGAGTGATTAGGAATAATCTGATTGAGGTTCAAATTCATCCCATAAGGGGTTTTTCAAACCCTCACTTGGTTTTGTTGGGGGATAAAGTTTGAGGTTCTTCATGGCCTGTCCATCTGAAATTGTCATATATCTAGACCTGCATCCTACAAATTCATCTGCAATAGCCAACCAAGTCCTTCCTAGAATCAAGGGATACCCCCCAGGTTTGATTTGGTTTGTAAAATAAGAAATTCTTCTAGATATCTCCAAGAATCCACCGTGATCACTATGTGTTCTAACATTCCTTCAGGTTTAACATGTGACCTGTCTGCCAATTCTAGCACTGTAGGAATTTGTCTTAGTTCGTGTAATCCTAAAGTAGTGAATACCTCCTTTGTCATTACATTGTTTGTTGCCACTAAATCAATTAGTGTATTGGGATGGTCTTGTCATCAATGTAAACAATGATTGTAGGATTCCCTAGATCATTATATTTAGTCAAAAGAGGCTGACCAGTCATAAGTTATAACAATTTCCCTATCACATGGATGGTAATAGGGTCTTTGGGCTTCCTTCAAGGTTTCTTCACGCATAGGCCTCTTACTGTCTTTGCATAGATAAGGACATATTGAATGTCTTGCAGTAAAGGAATTTGTATGTGTAACTTTTTTAACTCCTTGATAAAATTAGATTCAAGTTATGGAATCATCCCAGTTTCAGCTAGTGTTTGTGGATACAGGGGATCCTTAGTTACTGCAACAACAAGATTGGTTGTTATAGGTGTATCAACCTTATTTGAATTGGCTGTTACAGGTATAAAAACCTCTTCAAGGTCAATAGTATCTTCTCTAGGTGATTCACATTCATCTTCAATAACAACGGGGGAGGCTTTTGGATTTACTACTTTCCCTGACCAAAGATGAATTTCATGACATTCAATAGGAGTGATGTAGTAATTCTAGAAATAAGTGGGGGACTCTATGTTCAAGGCTTCCTTATTATTTGGGTTAGGGTTATATTGCACAGGTAATTGGGGACATATGGGAGGAGTAGCAGCAGGTATCAAGAGAGGTGGTAGTTGCAATTTTTGTTGCATTGGTAGTATAGGAGGTGTTGGACCTAATGAATCTCCTCTCCAATTCTAAGGCCAATAATATGGATGAGATGGAGGGTACTGGAAAGGTGGAGAGGGAGACTGTCAATTTCATGGTGAAGGAAATTGAGCTGGAGGAGGAGAGGAATACTACCATGGAAATTGTTGAGCATTATATACATTATTCCATGGAATGAAAGAAAAATCTTGAGACACACCTAATGGTCGTGGTTGTCAAGGCTTCCTAGACCCAATAAAGTAGGAGGAGTTAGCTTCTTCAATTGATTCCTTAAGCACTACTTTCAGTCTAGGAAGCTCTGGACAATAGCCTATAGAATGCTCCATATCACAAATACTGAACAAGCTTATGTTGTTGACTCTACATTCCTTCAAGGAATGTTTCTCTTTACATTTTGGGTAGAACACAACTAAAGAATTCTCAAATTCATCCTATTCCATTTTCACTTATGTTTTTGTGAGTTGAGAAGATAAGGTATTGAGGAGATCAGTCTTAAGATTTTCGCAACAAGTTTCCGATCTTAGCTCTGATCACACCTCCATTTGTAAATTGTTGTATTCTAACGAAGGTATATCATGCCATACTTCTCCCTTGTGATGATCCTCTCAAGCATCTCAAACAAATTTTTGTTATCTCTTCAAATGATTCATGGATATATCTGATTTTCCCAATAGTTTCAATATATCGAGGTGGTCATCTCTCATTCCCCGTATGAATATAATTTTCAAGATTTTCGGATCCAAATCATTATGTCTAGATCTTTATAGATTATAGTGGAATCGTTCCACATAATCTTCCAGGTTTTCTTCTTCCTTCTATGTCATTCTAAATATTTCTTCCCTCAAGTCCCTCTTCTGACAATAATCCTAATATTTTGATAGAAATGTCGTTTTCATGTCTCCCCATGTCTAAATAGTAGCAAAAACTAGTCCCATGAACCATGTTAATGCTGCTCCTTTCAAAGTAGCAGGGAATAACTTTAGCTTCTGAGAATCTGAAGTATAATCAGAGCTCCTACACAGAACATCAAATTCAAACAACAAAGTGTCAAGATCTTCTATTGTCACTCCTTGAAAAGATGGAAGGGATGATAGAGGGATTTTCTTCATGGGAGCTTCACCCCTTATATCACTTATTGCAAATTCAAAAGTGGTAACAGTGGCATATGTCTCGTCATTTTTATTGTTATTATTGTTTCCCATTATGGATTCTCTTTATTCTTGTTTTAGTCAGTCTCTTCCCAAAGATTGTTTGGGTGAATGTTTTGTGGATAAAGATTCCTATGATGGTTGTTTAGGTTGCTCTAGGGATGATTGTTTTATTGCACTGCCTAAATCTGAGTAATGACAATTAAAAGAATGTTCTTTCGATTTTGTCTCTTGGTACTTCCCACTAGTTTCCCCTTGGCCTTCTAATCCAAAATCTTGACCACTATTCTCTCCCTATTGTTCTTGAATTAAGTCTACAGTTTTGGGAGTATCTAGGCCAGTTTGAGGACAGTGGGGTCCTAAGACAAAGGAACTAGATACTTCTGATCTTGATGTGGGAGTTACATGTTTCAGTGGACCTCTTTTTCTTGTGTCCTTCTACGAAGTTGAGTTCTTTCTCTCTTCTTTTGAGATTAATTCCTGAATAAATGTTTTCCTCCCTAAATCTATAATTTTCTTATTCCTTTTATGACCTGTTTTTCCTGTAGATTTATTAGATTTGGTATGTTTCGTGTATTCTTTATTCATACACCCTACACATGGACCCTATTTGTAATTATTTCACTCTCTAAGTGTCTCAATTACTATAGTGGTGAGCTAGTTCATGTTTTTTAGAGTGATGTGCAAGTTCTTACCTCTCATCTTACCACCTAGCGTCTGTAAAACTGAGGACACTTATAAGAGGAAATTTCAAAAAATTTACACACCCTAAGTGTTCTAATGATCATAGTGATGAGCCTGCTCAGGTATGTTAGAGCGAAGCACAACTTCTTACCTTTCGCCTTACCTCACAACACCTGTGCACTTAGGAAAACTATACTAACAAGAAACACACTAGATGACTGTACCGTCAATTCCCTTCCCTGGCAATGGTGCCAAAATGTTTGATCTATTTTATCATGCTAAAAAAGTAGCTAAATCACAAATAGTAATTGTCAACAAAGGTAGCTCTTATATTTTAGAGGATTCAGCATTGTCTGTGCCGATACATGTATAGCCAGGTTACAAAAGGATGTCATTGAACACATGAAAAATTATAAAAACAGTCTTGCAAAAATGAAATTCACACTTGCATAAATCGAAAAACACACTATCTACATGAAATTCATTCAGCAAGGAAGAAATTCACACTTCATAATTTCCAGAAAAGAAATAGGCGCACCATATATTTATTGATTGACTCACAATAATAATATATAATGTCATCCCATAAATCCAAACACAGAATTGCATCTGTTCCACAATATATGCAGTGACAGTATAAAATTCACATACACATCTAATAAAATATATACACTGCTAATATTCTTATCCGTACTAAAGACGAGGGCCCTTCCTTCCTAGCAGGGTGCAGGAATGGAATGAGACTACTTAAGAATTCAACACAATAATAGTAAAATCATCACCAAGTACTTGCTATATTAAAATGGCTAAAAGTCAGAAGATCAAAATATCGATGTCGTTTCAAAAATTGTTGTCCCCTTCTTATAGGGTTGGGTCTCGTTATAAAGTATTACAGAGATATGAAATCAGGGAACAAATCAGTCATGAGAATCTCATGATTCTCACGCTTATCATTTTAACATAAATGAAATAAAATAGAAATTGTTATAACAAATTTCAAATTAAGGATCCATTATAGTTACAACAATTTTCATAGCTATAACTAATCATATATTTTCAACGTTATGTATAAAGTTACATCTCACGGTCTTCACAAATATCTCTAGAATAATTGTCTTGGTCTTTGATGATTTGCAATAGCATCACATTGCAGCAACAATCTTTGAGGTCTAGTAACATGTAACAACAATAGTTGTCTAACCAAAATCCTTGATAATTACAACATCACCTAAAAGAAAAGCATCCAGAAGATATCTTCTACAATTTTCCAATTTAATCATTTCAAAAAGAAATTGTTTCTTTTAATACTCAACAAAAATGGCATAATAATATGTCATAGAAAAAGATTTTTTTTCGACTAGGGAGAGTATCATTTTGTCCAGAGATTGATGGATTGGGTGGAGAGAAACAACCAAAAGTAGAGAAAAAGGTGCCTAAAATACCCCTAATTACTGCACCCAACAACATGTTATATAGAGATGACATGATAAGAGATGGTAGGTTCTTGGATACTCCGAATAGGAGAGGTGATGGACATAGGTACTATTCTAGTTTTGGTTCTAACATGTATCATGGTCATCATCATTAACATCCTTAAGGAAGAGTGATAGGGATATTTTTTGGATGAGTTCAAGAAAGAAAAGCCACCTCCATTCGACGACAAAGTGAAGAGAACACAGGATGCATAAGCATGATTTCTTAGAATGAATAAGTTCTTTAGATTGCATGATTACTCAAAGAACATGAAGCCAAAAATAGCTACATTCAGTGTTAAAGGTAGAGAAAATATTTGTTAGGAACATTAAAGAGTGTTAGATATATTTATGAGGAGTAGTTGACTTGGAGTGAATTCGAGAGACTATTCAGGATGAAGTATCTATCAAAGAGGTACTATGACAGCATGGAAAAATAGTTTTATGAGCTAAATGTGGGCTCTATGACTGATGAGGAGTACACTAGCATATTTCTAGAGTTGTTGATATATGTGCCTTACCTATAGGAGGAGAATGCCAATATTCATTAATTCATCATTGGGTTTCCGATAGAATTCAAATATAGGATTGGGCTTGATGAGCATAGACCATTGGAGGAGGCCATACGAAAGCTAAAGAATTTTTATGAAGTGTAGATCTAAGACTAAACTAAACTAGAAAGGTAATGCAAGGAATAAATGGAAATGGGATAAGAAGCAAGCAAGGACTTAGGGCATGGGTAACAAATAGAATACAACACCACAAAAGAAGTTCAATGCATCTAAAAAATGGTAGGGATTTGAGTTTGAAGGGAAGAACAAGAATGTAGGTTGGAAGCCTATACAGTGTTGGATCATAGCAAGGGATATTGTCCACAGCATAAGGGTGGTAGACCACAGATCTATAGTGCTTAGGAAGCACATATAGTGGGGGATGTTGGATAGAGTCTTCCTCGGATCTATGTAGCATTGGATAATAGGAAGGAAGAGCACTAGGTGTCTATTATTGACATGGACAGTAAGCTTTGTGATCAGGTTGTTTCTATTTTGATTGACCCTAGATCTATTTATAGTTATATTAATCCTACCCTGGTGGATAAGTGTAGTTTGAATAAATAAGTGCTAGTAGAATCTTGGTTAGTATAGCTGGCTATAGGTACAAAGAAGTGAGTTCATGATTGGGTAAGAGATTGTGCGTTTGAGTTGAATGGTATGTCTACATCAACACATTTGAATGTATTGTCATTGGGTTCGTATAACATGCTATTGGGTATGGACAGGTTGTATCTCCATAGAACCAAGGTGGAATGTTATGTAAAAGCTATTGAGTGCTTAGATGATGATGGAGAATAGAGAATCTTGCAAGGTAAGAAGAATGAAATATCAGTTAGAATGGTTATAGCTATGCAGGTGAAGGACAGTCATAGAAAAGGGTGTGTGTTATTTGTAGTGCACATTTATAGTGAAAAAAGGTAAGGAAGTTGAGGATGTGGATGTTTCGAGCAGGTACTCGGTTTTACAATATTTTTATAATGTATTTCCTTTAGAGATTTTAGAGTTGTCGCCTCACTGGGAAGTGAATTTTTCTATTGAATTGGTACTAGGGGCAACACCAACATCAAAAGTGTCATACACGATGAGCACTCTAGAGTTGGTAGAGCTAAAGCTGTAGTTGAAGGAAAAGCTTGACATGGGATACATTAGGCCAAGTGCATCACCATGGGGTGCAACGGTATTGTTTGTGAAGATTCAAGAAGGATGGTACTCTTAGGTTATGCATTGATTGCAGGCCATTGAACAAAGTGACCATCAAGAACATGTATCCATTTCCGAGGATTGATGATTTGTTCGATCAGGCGAAGGGAGCAGTAGTGTCCTCAATTTTCTATCTGAGATCTAGATATCTTCAGGTACGCATTAAAGAAGATGAAATTCATAAGACAACTTTCTAGACTAGGTACGAACATTATGGGTTTGTTGTAGTTCCATTTTGTTTGACTAATGCTCCATCTACTTTTATATGTTTGATGAATAGCATGGTGTGCCCTTATCTGGACAAGTTTGTTGTTATGTTCATTGATGACATCTTGATATATTCTAAAAATGAAGAAGAACATGTCAAACATTTATCAGAAGCGTTGAGATTTCTAAGAGAGCATCAGTTGTATGCTAAGCTTAGAAAATTAATTTTATTTCAGACAAAGGTATATTACTTGGGACATGTTGTTTCCAATGAAGGTATAGCAGTAGATCTAGAAAAGATAAGGGCTATCATGGAATGGGCAGCTCCTAGGAATCTGGATGAGGTAAGTTCATTTATGGGGTTAGAAGGTTACTACAGGAGGTTCATCAGGAAATTCCCTCGAATTACATATCCTATCACGTAATTGGAGTGAAAAGGTAAGAAGCTTGAATGGACAGAAGAATGTGAGATAATTTTTCAGCAATGAAATAGTTGTTGACAAATTCTCTAGTGCTAAAGATTGCAGATCTGAACAAGAGTTTGTGGTATCCACAAATTCTTACAAGAGAGGCATTAGTGGAGTTCTTATGCAAGAAAGAAAAGTAGTATGCTATGAATCACGAAATTTGAATGAGCACCAGCAGAATTATCCAGCACATGATCTGAGTTGGAAGAGGTCATCTATGCATTGAAGATATTGAGGCATTATCTACTTGGTAGGAGATTTTTACTATTGAGCGACCACAATAGATTGAGGTATCTATTTGACCAACCAAATTTGAGCACTAGGTGAGCTAGATGGTTGGCCATGATCAATGAGTTCAACTTTGAGATCAAGTACATTAAAGGTAAATAGAACAGGGTTGCAAATGCTCTTAGCAGGTGGATAAAGGTGAACCAGACAAAAACTATGAGATCTTATTAGACAGATTTACAGGCTCATATATTAGAGGTAGGTCAGTAGGATCATAGGTACATGGAGCTCAAGCACATGTTACAACAAAGTAGAGGTAAAGGTACATATACATGTACAGGTGAAGGTACAAGGGCACAGGATGTGGAATATTGTCTCACAACACATGGCTTGGAAAGATTTAGGGACAAGATATATGTGTCAGATGATAGTGAAATCAACAATCTTATCTTGAGGGAGTTTCATGCGAAACTATATTCAGGTCACCCAGGATATCAGAAGACATTGACAACAATGAATAAGTTCTACTATTGGCCGAACTTGAAAAAATAAGTGAAAGAGTTTATGGCTAGATGTTTGGATTGTCAATAGGTAAAGGCAAAGTGTAAGCATCTAGGTGGGTTACTACAACCGATCTCGATTCCAGAGTTGAAATGGTAGGTCATTTCCATGGACTTCATCACAAGTTTGTCGATCTCATCTAGACATCATGACTCAATTATGGTTGTTGGTGATAGGTTGACTAAGATAGCACACTTCCTTTCAATGAAGTCTAATTATTCAGCTAATGATGTAGCACATGTATTCATCAAGGATATAATGAGGTTGCATGGTATACCAAAGAAGAGCATATCAGATAAGGATGCCAAGTTCACTTCTAGTTTCTGGAAAGCGTTATTTTTAGGTTTGGGTATAGAGTTTCCCTTTAGCACAACTTATTTTACATAGATAGATGGAGATATAGAGAGGTTAAATAGGATATTGGAGGATATGTTGAGGATGTATTTAATGCAACAAAAATGAAATTGGTAAGGGTATCTTCCACTAGTAGAGTTTTCTTACAACAATGGGTATCATGAGTCTTTGAGGATGAGTCTATTTGAGGCATTGTATGGGTGGAGTTGTAATACTCCCATCAGATGGAATTATCGAGTGAAATAGGGTGTTTATTGGTCTAGACATGTTGGCAGAAATGGAACAAGAAATGCAGGTAATAAAGAATAATCTTAAACACAAGATATATAGAAGATTTATGCAGATCAAAGTAGTTTTTTTAAGGAGTTTTAGGTTCAAGAACATGTGTACTTGTGTATCCAACCCAAGAATAAATCCTTGAGGATTGGATCATGTGCCAAGGTAGCACCTCGGTTTCGTGGAACTTTCATGATTATTGAAACAATTATACCAATACCCTATCAAATTGCATTGCCTCTAATAGTTAAATTCCATGCTGTTTTCCATGTGTCATTGCTTAATAAATATGTTAAATATGTTGATCATATAATTGACTACTGTGTATTGCAGGTGGAGCCAAAAAGAGAAGTCTAATCGAAAACTCAATGCATATTGTAGAGAAAGATTCTCATGCTCCGAAACCAAGAAATCGAGTAGGTTAAAGTGCAGTGGAAGAACTTTGGGCTTGATGAAGCTACATGGGAGATGGAGGATCAGATGTAGGGTATGTATCCTTTGCTATTTGTTGTTTGAGCGAATGTTTGCCATAAGTTTGATTTATGTTTTGTTACCTATCCTGTTGTATGTACATATGTATATGGATGTAAATACTACCATGAGTTGTGTTATAAAGATCCAATAAGCAATATGGATGTCATGTCATTATGGTTGTCATGTGGTTGTGTTGTCATGTTGGTTTGATTTTTAGCAGGTTGATCATTTTTAGTACTGCAACGAGATAACTTATAAAGATCCATTGTTATTATGTCTTTTTTACAACAGTTTTGTGGTTGTAGGTCTCATTGAAAAATGAGGATGGTGTTCCCCAAGGGGGAGGAATCTGTAACAACCTTGGTAAAAAATCCATGTAAAAATTAATAAAGGTAAAATAAGGCCTTGGTCATGGGACACATATTCCAATTTGAATGTTGGATAGAAACATAGTGATGGATATCACTTGTGATTGATTAATGGCTATGGAAATTGAAAAAGGAAATGGCTAAGGCTTTGGAAAGGAAAAATGGCATTTTTTATTATTTATTTATGAAAATAACGAAAATTAGGAGAAAAGGAAGGTGAAAGGTCGCATGTTGCATGTGAGGAGAAAAATGAAGGAAATGGAAAATTGAAGAAAATAGAGACCTCATTAATAAAAGGCTTTTGAAGATCAATCATGTCTTTTGTCAGTTGAGGATTTTGATCAGTTTAGTTTTGGAGCTCTATTTTCCTCTCTCTCTCTCTCTAATACTTTTTGACACCTAGAGCTTCCTTGGAGACCTTTTGGAGGAGTGTGGCATACTCGAGATTCAGAGCAAGAAGGAAATCGAAAATCAGGAAATCACAAGAGGACATCAAGAACAACATCTATAGTGGATTTTTCTTATAGGTACCAAGTTGCATATATGATTTACTTGCTATTTTTGGCATGCATGGCATATGCATGTGGTTATTTGGTTATGATCTATCATTGGCATGGAGGATTCCCTAGACTAATAGTGGTTTTTCCTAGCCTTTCCATTTACTAGATAGTCATGGTATTGTGGGTTTTAATTTTTTTTTTTGGTTGGTTTTCTTGCACCTTTGATTGTGGATTGAGTAATTAATTTTTGGAAGCCTTTGTTGGAGAAACTCTTTGGAAGCCCTATAAAAAATTAGGTTGAGTTCGTAGTCCTAGAACACTTTGGAAGCCCTTCATGGGTTGAGTTACTAGTCCTAGAAGCCTTGGTTGGACAAATGCTTTGGAATCCAGATGATACATGTGGGTAAAGATACGAGTCTTACAAGCCCTGGTTAGAAAAAATGCTCTAGAACCCTGGATAGCTTGGGTAGAGACCCATCTAGTGACGGTTAGTGGTGTTCGACCATGAGGTGGAACCACTGGTTGAGGGTTGAGGTGGTTTGGCTTCTGGAAGCCCTAGATGGTTTTGATTAACTTGTTTTTATGAGATCCCACATTCATGCTTAGAATGTGGCATGGGGGTGACTAGCTGAAAGAAATATTTGGTTCAACCTTGTCTATGGTCATGTAGTTCATGGAAGTCCCATACCTAGCTGACCTATACAATCATCAATAAGGTTTCTCTTTCTCCTTGGTATTTTATGGGTAAATATACTTGT
This sequence comes from Pinus taeda, assembly GCA_000404065.3. NCBI lineage: Eukaryota > Viridiplantae > Streptophyta > Pinopsida > Pinales > Pinaceae > Pinus > Pinus taeda. Next base: position 20,974 of record APFE031059039.1, read on the forward strand.
TTATATGTGGCTTATGTGGATGTTATACCCTTGATACTTCTTTTTTTATATGCTAGCTATGAATGAATTTTATGACAACAAAAGTATATGTCTCTCATCATGTTTTCTTTCATCACTGAATGTATAATGAATATCTGGCTTAATAGATGGTATTGTAGTTATTGTGATGAGGGAACAATGCTTTTTAGTGATTCTCAGATAAGCCTGAGACCCCTATGCTCAAATTCGTTGTTTAAACCTCTAGGATGCATAATTGTGAGAGGTTTGACAAAATTCCTGTCACAGATAGTAAGGGTCCATTCAAGTCCTTGTTCAAGTATTTGCATATGTATCAATGTTTTGATGTTATTTCTCATTTCTAGAAGTTTTATGGAGTTCTGGGCAATAGCCTATGTCTCGAACCTCAAAAATTGGCACAAAATATGGAGTTGCTGACACAGAACTACCTGGAAAAGTGCCAAATTGCATGCATGCCTTTTTGTGGGAGCAAATACAGGGTCCTAGTCAGTTGCATGACAATGTCAAGGGAGCGACTGAGGCTTTAATGTAGAAAAAAGTCAGTTTATCTTAGGGGTTGGTCAACTGGATGAGTTGTATGGCTCCTAAGGGTTCTGTTGCATGCGTAGAAGGTTAGGTTGATTTTGTTTCATCGGTTCCACTTCTTTAACTACTACATAGGGAGTTTAACCATATCATAGTAACTCTTTAGCATGTGTTTACCCTGGTTGGCCAATTACTTAGGTAGATGTGGAAGGATAGTGTTACACCACATGGGCGCTATGAGGAAGAATCTAGAAAGGTTAAGATGTAACTGATATTAAAATTTTAATGGGTCAAATTTTACCCCTAGTTGTCCATCATGTTGTGCTATAATTGAGCTATATGAGGAAGATGGGTTTCATTCTATTCTAGTGCATTTTATTCCATAGATTAGTAAGGTATCTGAGAGAGAGACAAAGAGAGAGGGGGGGATTATGTTTTATAGCATCCCACATATCATAGCTCTCACTCCTTTCTACTTTCATCCATTTCCATTCAAAGAAAGGAAGACTAGGGTAGGCTCACCTTCCACCTCGATTTTCTCCCAAAATGGTTTCCTATGTCATACCTTTTGTTATGATGGTTATGCGAGTGATTGTTTTATTTTGTCTCTATTTTTTCATATCTATATTTTGCATGCATATGAATTAAGCAATAACTTAATAATTCTAAAAATATAAGGAAAATTAACTCTCAGAGTATAGATTTCAGAGTTCAATAAATTCCTTTATTAGATTTGTTGCAATGAACTGTCTAGTGGAATATCCACAAAAGTTTATGGTTCAATAATAATTTGATGCATCTTAAAATTTATATTCTTATGCATCTATCCCTTCACCACCTTTGTGCTTTTGTGTGGTGTACCACTTAAAATGTTTCTATGTTTATTGTTAGTGTCATTATGTCTTTGATCATAGGGAGAAAATGAAAGAATTGATTATAGTTAAGTGGATAAGATGAAATATTTAAAAATATTGCACACTTAAAACTATATTCTATATTATATTATACACATATATAAATACATAAGTTTTGATATAAGATAGAAATACTTTCTTAACTACACAACCAATTAGTTGAGAACTTATCTCAACTAAACACTCAATTAGGAGCTAGTTTTATTGAACTAAATCTCTCAAATTCAACTAACTAAAAGTCAAATAACTAACATAAAAATTATATTTTTTTATGAGTAATATCATTCAATATGCATAATACAAGTAAGATTTAAATCTCCAACACCCCCCTTTAATAGTACTTTTCTTTGATACTCTCATCTGGAAACGTCTTGCATATCGAATCACTTTCAAAATCATGTAGAGTGAACTCCACCATAACCTTCATAAAGGTGTAGTTGGTAAGTTCAATTTTTGAATTCCACTCTTCAACTCTTGAATCATGGATTTTCTGAATTCATTTAGTAAACAACATTCATAAGTTGTCACATAACCTCAGTAACAAACCACTCTCATGTATTCAACAACTAATGAGGAATCCTTCCCTAGATCCATAAATTCCTAACTAACTGGATAACCATCTATGCTACAATTTACATCCGCTCGACCCCACAATCAATTCCTTGTTTGTAATCACTAAACTACTAGTCATTCTATGGGCATGCTTCCATCTACTAAGATATGGGTGCAAAATTTTACACTCACCAATAATCTAGAAAAATAATCTAGATATTGAATGTTCTCTAGCCAATATTACAACTCATGACTTACCTTAATTTGATTTTGGACATCCATCATCACTATTTCATGCAAAATACCTAGAAAATGTAATAACATAATGATAATATGAAAACCATTGAAAACCAATAATGTGAGAAACATATACATTTTGTTAACTTTACCACATTATGGAATGTATATATATTAGCCATCAAATGAGCAATAAAGTCTTCTCCATTGATGTTACAAAACTTTCTTTTGTGAATAAGCTTCCTAGAAATGTTCACTCTTAACTTCTACTTCTAATTGAAACTTAAAATGGAGCTAAAACGCTTATGTTTATCCACCTTTGCATACTCAAAGTTGGATTTCCTAGTAGTCAAATCAACATCTCATGGAGCATGTTTATTGAATGTTTTTTATCCATGTTATCTTCTGTTTAGAGATGCATTAAAAGAATTACATATACAGTTTGTAGCTTAACCAAAAAGAAACTTTAAATGTGCACATGTGAGAGAAAGAAGAAGAAGCACATAAGAAGACAAGAAGACAAGAACTTGATAACGGAGTTTGTCCCTCCTGGACTACATCTCCGGGCCCTGCTCGATCAATGGGGAGGCCTTAATTCATTAAATTGGCATCAAAAGAAGTTACATTCATTAGTTACAAAAATGGAGCATTATACCTCCATGCTGAAAAATGCTCGAAAATTGGAGAACTTTGTTGCAGAAACTGACACCACCATTTGATTCCCATCGCCGAGAGGTGAAAAATCAATATAAAACTTGCCTAATTCTAAGACTAGATCAAAATCACCCTCCTGCAAAAATTCTTCTCAGGAAAGGTTCCACCAGTGTTTCTGAGTGCTCAGGGTTCCACCACTTTGTCTCAAAATCCATGCCCGTTGATATCTCCCTCGCAAATGGTAAAAAAAAATGAGTTTATATAACTTAGTGCAAATTAAACCATAATGTTGTTATGGTTTATTTTTACCAAACCCCATTTTAAAATAACCATTTACCAACTTCATAAAACCGTATGCCATATATATACAAAATACATATTTCTTTAACTTTGATTGGGGAGTGGGGCCGTACTCGACGGGACCACAACATGGCTGCCCCCACCCACCATATCTCCATGAGTATCTTTGCAACGATATGTTGCCATGTATTGCCTCCATTATGTTATGAAACCAGCTCACAAATGGATAGAAAAGATAGATCAACACCTTAGAATTCAGCCTCTTCGAGAGGGCAACCTCCTTTACATTACACAAATGAATGATTCTTTGATGATTCAAATGACAAAACCTCCTTTCTATATATAGGAGTCTAAGGAGTCACAATATAACCCAGCCGACCTAAAAATAATAATATAAAGCCACAAGAATAACAATAGAGGGATTCTATGGGGCACAATAATAACAAAATGGGGACAATAGGGGCACAAAAATATTAATAAGGGATACAAGTACAATAGTAATGGGGTAATCACTAGTATTATAGGGACCTAACATGCCCCTCTCCTTTAAAAAGTTGTTGTCGTCAATGCTTGAGTAGTTCTGGATGCTTCTATATAAAATTCTCATCTTCCCATGTGGAATCTTCAGCGGATAAGTTCTTCCACTTGATGAGATACTCTGAAATTGATCAATTTCCTAGTTGTCAAGTTCTTGTTTCTGTGACTACTTCTGGTTCGAATATAATTTTTCCTTCCTCGTCAAGTTCTGGCAATATTGTTTGAATTGGGAGCTTGTCGCCTATAACCTTCTTTAAACATGAAACATGGAAAACGGGGTGCACTTGAGAAGCTGCAGGAAGCTCCAATTTGTATGCCATAGTACCAATCTTTTGCAACACCTTGTACGGACCATAATACTTTGGTGATAATTTATTATACTTCTTAGCTTGCTTGAGGGACATTTATTTATATGGTCGTAGCCATAGGAATACCCAATCATGTACATCAAAACTTCTTTCACTGCGATGTTGATCTGCCTGTTGTTTCATTCTATTCTGCGCCAACACAAGTTTATCCTTAAGAGTTGGAGGACTTGTTGTTGACGCTCAATGTGGTGTTCCACTGCTTCAAACTTAGAATTTTCTCATAAATATGATGTGATGGATGGTGGTTGACATCCATAAAGTACCATAAATGGGGTCATTTTTTTTGTTGTATGGAAGGAAGTGTCATACCACCATTCAACCAGAGGCAACCATTTGACCCATTGTGTATGTTTATCAAATACAAAGCAATGAAAATATGCTTCCAAGCATTTGTTTACTATCTTAGTTTTCCCATCAGATTTAGGATTATATGATGAGCTATGAGCTAACTGAGTACCGAGACAAGAAAATAATTTTGTCCAAAAATTTCCATTGAAAATGGGATCTCTATTACTTACAATAATCTTTAGGTTTCCATGGAGCTTTTGAATTGTTTCCATAAATGGGTAGAAACTATATTGGCTTTAAATGGATGTTATAATGCACAAAAGTGTACATACTTGGTAAGTCTGTCAACTACCACCATGACGGCAATCTTTCCCTCAGACTTGGGTAAACCTGTGATAAAATCCATTCAAACCTCCTACCAACGTTGGCTTGGAATGGATAAAGGTTGTAATAGACTCGGGGTCTTAATTGTTTCAACTTTATTTTGCTGGAAAACCAAACATTCTGCCACAAACTTCTGAATATCTGATTTAAGTCCATCCCAAAAAAAATCCTTCTTAACCTTGTGCTAAGTTTTTAAAAATCTTGAGTGCCCTCCTAAGGGAGAAGTGTGCAGTTCTATAGAATCTTTTGTTTGAGTTTGGAATTCTTACAGAGGTATAAGTGATCTTTGTACCATAATGAATCATTTTGCCAGCTAAATGTATCAGATGCAATGGAATCGTGTTGTAACTTTTGAATAAGTACCCACAATTCTTCATCATGCTTCCATTCCCCCCTTGTTTCGTTTATCCAATCTGGTTGGGTAATAGAAATCCACATCCTAATCCTTTCTTGAGAATGCAACTGCCACCACATTTTTCTTTGCTCTTTTGTAGATGATTTCAAAATCATAACCCAACATCTTTGTGACCCACTTTTGTTGCTCTTTAGAGAATAATCTTTGTTCTAAAAAGTATTTAAGGCTATCGTGATCCATTTTTACCTTGAAGTGTCTTCCCATTAGGTACAGTCGCCATTTCCTAAGTGCATGAAGTATTGCCAACATTTCCTTCTCATAAATAGCTTTGTCTAAAAACTTTCCCTTGATTGGATGACTTTCAAAAGCAATGGGTCTTTCATCTTGCATTAAAACAACACCAATTCCATTTCCTGAAGCATCACATTCCATAATAAATATTTTTGTGAACTCTGGTGTAGCTAAGATCGATGCTTGGTATATTTTCTCTTTAAGATATTCGAAGGCCTTTGTTGCTTCTAGAGTCCATGAAAATGCATCTTTCTTCAATAATGTTGTTAGAGGTGCTGCTATTCTCCCATAATTCTTACCAAACATGTGATAATACCCTGTCAAACACAGAAATCTTCACAGATGCTTTATGCATGTGGGATTTTCCATTCCTTAATGGCTTTAATTTTGCTAGGGTCTACCTTAACTCCTTCATGAGATACAATATGACCCATATGTTCCAACTCTTGTACTCGAAAGAAACATTTAGATATTTTTGCATATAATTGTTTCTCCTCCAATAGTTGTAGCACCTTGTCAACATGTTCAACATGATCCTTCCAAGACATGCTTTAGATTAGTATATCATCAAAAAATACTAACACAAATTTTCTAAGGAAGGGTTTGAAAATGGAATTCATAAAACCTTGAAATGTAGAAGGTGCATTGGTAAGGCCAAAAGGCATGACCAAAAATTCATAATGACCCTCATAAGTTCTAAATGTTGTTTTTTGAATGTCTTAAGTCTTCATTCTGATTTGATGATATCCTGAACGAAGATCAAACTTGGTGAAGTAAATTGATCCATGTAATTCATCCCATAATTCATCAATGGCAGGAATGGGAAACTTATCTTTAATAGTGAGCTTGTTGAGCTCCCTATAATCTGGACACATGTGCCATGATCCATCCTTCTTGAGGACCAATACTACTAGAGTAGAGAAAGAACTTTGACTAGGTTGAATTATACCAGCCTCTAGCATTTCTGCAACCATATGTTCAATTTCACTCTTTTGGGCATAGGGATATCTATACGGCCTAATGTTTGGAGGAACACTTCCAGGAATCAGATGAATAGCGTGATCATGATCATGAATAGGTGGGAGACCTTTGGGAGTCTCAAATACCTTGGAATGATTGTCCAAGACTTTTTGGAGATCTGGAGAAACAAATGATTTCGATGTGGAAACATCTAGCAAACATAATTGTGTAATTACACCTCTTTGTTCCTTTTTTAGAATCTTTTTCATACCGTTAGAGCTTATTATCTTTCTGAGTTTCCCTGCAATGCCCCTTAATTCAACTTCCTTTCCTTCCAAAAAAAATCTCATGAAAATTTCTTGAAAATCAAAAGATATGGTACCCAAGGATTGTAGCCATTGGACTCCTAGTACAACATCAACACCTCTCATTGGAATGGAAAGCATTGGGCTAGTCAATACATATTCTCCCATGGATAGCTTGATATGATGGCACTTTCCAGAGCAATTTATTGTTCCTCCATTTGCAATCATCACTTGACACTCTGGTGCTGGATATAGGAAGCAATTCAATTCTTTTGCTACCTTACAATGAATAAAATTGTGGGTACTTCCTGAATCAATCAACACTATTACCTTTTTCTTCTTGATTTGTCCTTCTATCTTGATGGTTTGAGGAGTGGTAATTCCCGCCAATGCATTACAAGATATGGTCGGATTCATTTCTTCTTTATCTAGGCTTTGTTCCTGGAGTATATCCTCTTCTTTTGACCTTTCTCGCTCCTTTTCTTCTTCCTCTTCACAATCTATGTAGAATAATTTCTTCTCAGCACACTTATGACCTTTAGTGTATTTGCTATCACAACTATAACAAAGCCCTTTTGCTCTTTTTTTCTTCCAATTGTTGTAGTGTCAAACTTATAGGTTGTGGAAGACTAGGGCAACAACACTTACATCTTTATAGTTGTGAGTGGTATGCTTCCTGGTTGCCATAATTTTGCCTTCCATTTTTCTTGCTAACCTGAATGCCTTCTCTAATGAATCAGGTTCCCAAAGGCGAACATCATGTTGGATATTATCCTTTAAAGTCCCTATGAACACATCAATCCTATCCTCCTCTGGAATATTTTTTACCCTTATGTTCAATTTTTGGAACTCCTCAATGTGCTCCATTATTGAACCCTTTTGTTTGAGACTTATCAATTGCCTAAAAAAAGTGTTTCTTTTTGTATCCTCATAATGTGCCACCAATTCTTCCGTAAAAATTGCCCAAGTGATAAATTGTTTACGAGAGCAAAGCCATTGATACCATACAAACTGATTTGGTTCCAAATATAAAGTTGCCATACGTACCTTTTGTGTGTTCTGCACATTATTGAGATCGAAAAATTGCTCCATCTGTAATATCCATGTTGCGGGATCCTTGCCATCAAACTTCCTCATATCGATTTTTGGAATATGGTGGGTCTTCGATCCAACATTAGAGTCTATGAAGTCATGAGTAACATTTCGTTTGTTCACATTATGAGTTTCCTTCACTACCCTTTCACCATTAGTAAGTATTTTTTGTAGAAAATTTGTCAAATATGCCTTCAAATCTGCCATGTCTGTCTTCAAATCTGCCATGTCTATCTTCAAATCTGTCTTCAAATCTATCTTCAAATCATCCATCTTAGCTTCCATGCCATTCATCTTAGCTTCCACGCCCTTTATCTTAGATTCCACACCATTTATCTTAGTTTCTGTTAGCTTTTGTGAGAGTGACATTGTTTGCATGGTCTTGTAATTTTGATATATCATGTAGCATTTCTTCCTCTTCTTCATGAGTCATGCTAGAGCTTTCAAGTTGCTTACTAGGTGTTTGCATTTTCTTTCCTTGGGGTGTCAGTTACCAATAATAATGCTCTACTATGTCCTTTGAATTCCTTCAAAATAATTTTTCAAACCATGCTTAAGCAAAAATTTAAAACAGTCTACACACCTTTTTTCACTTTATAGGAGCTCGATATTGCCTCTAATGTATCTCTATAATTTCGGATCATCCAGTTCTGAAATTGCGACCTATAGTAACCCTCTGTATCCTATTTCCAATGCCATCAATGTGTCTGAAATTGGATTCTCCAAGGAAAATTTATGTCAAATTTCCCATAGTGACCTGATTATAGACTAGTTTAGTAGAGCGAAATTGTATGACATGCCACGTCTCCCTGTTTTGACCTTTGGCTATGAAAAATATATATAAGAAATTAAAGTCTTTCCTATTTCTGTACCTTCTTACGAAACTTCAATCCGATGCTCAGAGAGAAGGTTTTCACGATTTTCCCCAAGTCACCTGTTTGGAATGTAATTCAAGAGTCTACAAAAAGCAAACTTCCTCAGATCATATCTCCGCAAACATAGCGTGAAAAGCTCTGAAATTTGGACCCGAGGTTCAATGCGATTTTGTCTCAAATGGGTTTCTTTTTTGCTTCTAAAATGTCGCAGAAAAATGTTATAGTGAAAATTCCACAATGACCTACTTGGAGCAGCGAAACCCTAGAATCCAAAGCTCTGATACCAAATGTTATGAAACCAGCTCACAAAAAGATAGAAAAGATAGGTCAACACATTAGAATTCAGCCTCTTCGAAGAGGAAACCTCCTTTACATTACACAAATGAATTATTCTTTGATGATTCAAATGAAAAAACCTCATTTCTATATATAGGAGTCTAAGGAGTTACATTATAACCCAACCGACCTAACAATATTAATATAAAGGCACAAAAATAACCATAGAGGGATTCTATGGGGCACAGTAAAAGCAATATGGGGACAATAGGGGCACAACAATGGTAATAAGGGATACAACTACAATAGTAATGGGGTAATCACTAGTATTATAGGGACCTAGGACATTATACGTTAGTTTTCACTTCAACCATAATCTGTGTTGGGATAATGTTTATGGGCTTTCTATGGATTACAAGCCATAACATTTCATACATTGGTTTCTTTTGTTTTAACCAATCTTACCATATGTTATATGGTATTAAAGTTTTGTTGAATGACATAACCATATCATATGGTTTTTATACTATATGGTACATGATATAACCATATATTATATGGCTTAAAAATGGTTCGAATTTGTTGGGACAGATATATATATATATAGATCCCTTCCTCCCTAGCGGGGTGTAGGAATGGAATAAGACCACTTAAGAATTCAATGCAATAATAGTAAAGTCATCACCAAGTACTTGTTGTATTATAATGGTTGAACGTTACAAGATCAAAATATCAATGTTATTTAAAAAATTATCATCCCCTTCTCAGAGGGCTGGGTCTCCTTATAAATTCTTACAAAGCCTCGAAATCAACGAATGAATCAGTCACTAGAATCTCATGATTATCATGCTCATCGTATTAATAGAAATGAAATAAAATAGAAATTGTTACAACTAGATTCGAATTAAGGATCCATTATAGTTACACCACTTTTCATAGATATAACTACTCAGGTCTTCTCAACATTGTGTATAAAGTTACAAATCAGAGTCTTCACAAATATCTCTAGAATAATTGTGGTCTTCGACAATTTGCAGCCGCATCACGATGTAGTGGCACTCTTTGAGGTGTAACAACATGTAATAGAAACAACTATTTGACCAAAATCCTTGATAATTACAACATCACCTGAAAGAAAAGTATCTAGTGACATCTTCTACAATTTCCCTAGTTAGTCATTTCAAAAAGACATTGTTTCTTTCTATCCTCAACCAAAATGGCATATTAATATGTCATAGAAAAATATTGGTTTTTGACCAGGGAGACTCTCATTGTGTCAAGGGATTGATGGATTTGATGAAGAGAAATAACCAAAACTAGGTAAAAGGGTGCCTGAAATACCCCTAAATATTGCACCCAACATATCCCCCCAACTGAAGTCACTATATTCCCTCATGAAAATTCCTCTAAATGTTTATAATCGTCCTTTATTTCCACACTGGCATATTGTTTATGAAACTTTGTGAGATCATAAACATCAACAATGTCTTCATTCTCTCACCTGTACCCTTGAGTAGCCATAAGCTAAGTGGTCCAAGATCCTTCAGCATACCTGTTTAGCTGAAAAAGAGGTTGGTAGCTATCAAGCAGAATCCAAATCAAAGGAAATTTGAACTTAATTCCTATCCAAAAATCCCCCATTGATTTAGAAATATGTGCATACTCGAGAACTCAAGAAACAATTATCACAAAGTTGTGAAATCTAAAGGTATCCCTCATCTGTAAGGTTTCACTATTGGACTTTCATCATTTAAGGCTTGCCACTAACACTATACTCTTCAGTTTTGAAAAAATATTAAGACAAAAACCAATGATCCTTCTCATGTAATGCGTTGATTTCTCTTCCATGTTAGGAGCACTGAGGAATCTTCTCAATTCTCACCTCAGCATCATAGTCATACCAGGATCTAACCTTATTTCCAACATTGTTGTTTCTTCATTCCTGTCGAATGACATCTTGGCAAGGTGCCAATCAATTTAGTTCCTCATAAAGGATATGAAGACCCGCAATTGTAAGTCTCCAACATAAGAGACAAATTTAACAAACATTTGTAAACTAGCATGTTCTGTAAACATATTGTGCAGAAAGAGTTCACACAACAAACTTTATAGAGAAGTTTTTCAGCTATAATCACATCAAAATTCATTTGTCAACGCATTTCAAACCAAAAAGTGTGGTTCATCGTCAGGACAAGATAAAGAACCAGATTCGGCAACAAGTTAAATAGAGAGATATATCGTTCAATGACTGGAAATAAATGGCTACATTTGATCAATGAAATGACTGGGCAATGGCTACATTTGACTGGGACAAGGGATAGGGAAATATAATATTAATTAGTTTGTTTTTTTTAAGTAAATAAATCTTATTTTTAACTAATTTATATGAACTTAAATTTAGATTAGAATCCTAAATAATTGATTATTCTCTTTATTATTTTAAAAATACATAAACTTTATAAAAACCTATATTATAATAGGAAGGAATAAAAAATTCATTTGTTAATTATTTAACTAGTCAATTGATTAAGTTATATGAAACTATATAAATAACATGCTATTTTCTTTTTTATGACATATAAATTTGTTTATAAATAAATAGGTATTTAGATTATTAGATTTATTTATTTTCATTAACTATAGGCATCATTATATAATAGAGGATTAAAACTAAATTTCTATTACTTAATCAACCAATTAGTTGAAATTTATTTGTTGTTTTAAATGTTTATCACTTAATAATTTTTAACTAATTGGTTGATTAAGTGATAAACACTTAGTTTTAATCCTCTATTATACAATGATGCCTATAGTTAATGAAAATAAATAAATCTAATAATCTAAATAGCTATTTATTTATAAACAAATTTATATGTCATAAAAAATAAAATAGCATGTTATGGATTTAGTTTCATATAACTTAATAAATTGACTAGTTAAAGAATTAACAAATGAATTATTTATTCGTTCCTATTATAATACAGGTTTTTATAAAGTTTATGTACTTGAAAATAATAAAGAGAATAATCAATTATTTAAGATTATTATCTTAATTTAAGTTCATAGAAATTAGTTAAAAATAAGATTATTTAGTTAAAAAAAACAAACTAAATAATTATTAAATAACTAATTAATATTATATTTCCCTATCCCTTCTCCAATCAAATTTAGTTGTTGCCCAGTCCTTTCCTTGGTTAAATGTAGTCGTTATTTATAGCCATTGAATGATAGATCCCTCTATTTAACTCATTGTGGAATCTTGTTCTTCATCTTGTCCTGACGATGAACCACACTTGCTGGTTCAAAACACGTCAACAAATGAATTTTGATGTAATTATAGCCAAAAAACTTCTCTATAAACTTGATATGGATCACAAAAGCATAAATTCAGTAACAACAAACCTTTTTCATCGAAATCACACGAACAAAATAAATCTAAAAGATTTCTAGTAGAAACACCCTTATAGGGTCTATTCTCGCAAATGGCCTATAATTGCAAAAGATAAGAAAATTCCCATAGAAAAATTGGATATGATGGAGATGGTGTTTTGCATCCCAAGAGGTTCAGGGATAAATCATACATCTCTCTTTTATCTTTAGTCATCTTGTCCTTAATTTCTTGTTACAATCGTTGACTTTGTTCTTATGTTTTCTTCTTATCTTCCTTTGTCTCCCATGATATGAGTTCATTTGTCAAAAACTCCTTAGCACATTGATCCTTAAGAGTGCAGATAACCTTCTGAGTTATTCTAAACAATTACTCCCTTCTTCAAGGAGATTGCCAACTCTTTCAAATTCTATAATTCAAAAGTTAATAAAACCTTTTTTGAGTGCCAATTTGCCTCAGGGTATAGTCTAATGGGGAAGTAACAACATCTTGAAATTTGATCTTCTCTGCCTCAAATCCTGGTTCTTATGTAACGATAGTGTCGTCGACAGGTTCTTGTGGGTTGATGCTTCCTTTTTCTTCCTGAAAGACCTCTGCCTGGGCTATCGGTTCTTGTGTAACAACAATGTCATGAGCAAGTTCTTCTATTTCAGTTTCTAGGTTGAATTCCATAGGGTTCTTCATTTCAGTTGCTGGTTCTTGTGTAACAACAGTGTTGTTAATAGGTTGTTGTGTAGTAGCCCCCCATGGCACAGTTTGAGTTTCTTTTGAGATGGTGTCTACATCAAAAATTTTATGCCTTGCTATTGTCAGTGTTTTAGCACATGCTACACACATAGGCCCCTGGGTATTTTCCACTCCCAATTTAACAATAGCCTCCGCCAATGTGTCAAGACCCGAAACCCTTGTTTCACTTTCCCTATCCTCTAATTTTTTCTTCAATTGTTTGTTTTCTACTTCCAACTCTTTAATTTTGAGTATCAATGCTTGTGTTTCATTCTTACCTAGTGAGGGAGTATCTTGTGGCTTGGCTTGTTCTTCTTTATTCTATTCCTCGTGCCTTCAGGCTTGCTGGGCTTCTTTGTAGATGATGACAAGGGTTTCGGTTGAATGCTAACATTAACCCTTTTCTTTGTTGTTCTTCCACAAGGAGGTATTTCTAGTGATTCCTTCCTAATTCTAACTCCAAAGGACTACTCCCACTTTTTAGTTGCATCAGTTTTTCATAGAGCTTCTGTGGAGGTTCTAGTTTGTTTTATTCATGAAGTTTTTGGCCTTTTTCTCATGAAATCCTCCCATCTCTTCCCTTGCTACTCTAGGGCCTCCAATATGATCAGCTTGATTAGTCTAATATTAGTGATAGAGCTTTCTAGGTGTGAGACGACCTTAACCTCAGTTGCCATATGCTTCAAATTCTCTAGTAAGAAATAAGGAAGTTTAATCAATTGCATGTGATGAAGCTGATTCAAAAACGAGAAATGATAATTGAAAACTCTCATTGCATGCCCTTCAAATGTAATGCACTTTATGATAAAAAAAAGTGACATCATCTCGTGACTTTGGAAGGGAAGGGCGATCAATTCCCCTTCCCTTTTTAACCAGTTGATCCTCTTCCTGCAAAAATTCAGTCTTGAGGGATGGGTCATTGACTTTCCAGTTGAACCACTGCTTGCTTTGAGTTTGAAGGTTGTCACTCAGGCAACTACTTCCTCTGTAACTTCCAGATTCAAACCTCTAACCCCTTTTTGATCTCTTTCTAGCTTCCGAGAAAATTCTAGTGCAACGCTTTGCTCTGACCTTTTTAGTCACTCGAAAAATATGACAAGCCTCAAGGTAATTCTCTAAATCCTATGTAGATTTCGACTCATGCCTAACCACTACCCCACCCATATTGCACTATTAAAACTAATTATGTCCACAATTCTTGTCTGCCTGATGTCGCAATCCTTCAGAAATTCATGCAATGTATGTGTGAAGCCTTGTTAGGGTGGATTGGTATCAAGGCAGTATACCGGGGTGTAATAAAAAAGGGTGTCAAATCAAAAGATCATGAAATGTGAGTTATTAATTCGTTATTTAATGAAATGGTATGTAGACTTGGATCAGGTACGATTCACACTTAATGAAGTGATTTCTCATAAAAAAGGTAATTATCATTACAAGGTTTGTCACTTCAAATCAAATTAAATTACACGTCACCAAATGATTCACATTAAACTACAGATCACCAAATGATTCACATTAAATTACAAATCACCAAATGGTTCACATTAAATGACAGACCATCAAATGATTCACGCCCCCTCCTCGGACATAAATGCAAAGGTTGTTCCTGGTCGTCAATATATAATGACATATTAATCACCATAATTTCTAAGTAAAGAAAAAGAAATATTATTTTTTTAATGACTTACTGGTGGGTGATGTAATTGGACTAACGATGACCCCAGATGATGTGAATGCTTAGGCAGCAAGTTGCAACCTGTTCCTACTGAAATTGTCTCCGACTCGATTGGTTGTTACATATGTAGCAACGAATAAATCTTCTTGTAATAGCTAAATATCCACAACATAACTTTTTATTACAATAAAATATGCCTTGGAGAGTACTATGCTCTCAAAGGGATTGCTAAAGTAATACAATAAAATGAATAGAACTAGTGTTGTAACAACAGAATATATCTGTGTAATACCATGGTGCTACAAGACTTATTTAAAAAGAAAAATATTTTTTAGCTGCCACAAAGTGGTTTTCAACTACTACAATCATCTACCTACACCTCACAAGACGTTTTCATAGGTATAACAGTCGAGCCTGCTTACGCATCCTTTTGGTTGAGCAATGAATTGATGGTGGCTCGTTGGTTCTTCAAGTTCCTCCCTTTTGGCCCCCCTCCCCCAAAAGAGAGTTGTTCCTCTCCTCACACGACAAGCTCACCCTTTCTTTCCTCTAAGAAAGATATAATACTCAGGGGGGTATGTGGGGAAAGGAAGAACACAAGCCGAGATAGATTAATGATAACTAGCAATGGGATGAATAATAGATAGGGTATATTTTATTTATTATTATTACTATAATAATCATCATCTATTTTTATTTTTAATTGCGTGGTGTATCAGCTACCAACAGAAGTTGGCTTTCAGCACTGGAGAAGTTTCCCCTACTTCCAAAACTTGGCAATCGGATCCTATGGCAATGTTAACAAATGAATCCTTTAAGGTAGGTTTATGATACAACCAAAGACGAGGCCCATTGGAAAATAATGGCACCTTGGCATTGTCTATGATAAATAATTTACAGTCTGATTGTCGAAGACTGTGTCTACCTCATACAGACCTAGCCACTTGGGGCAAATCTTCTCTTTGAAATATTTGAATCATGAATCTTACAATAAAGCCCAGTCACCTTCCTGAAACACCTTTCTTATGAATTTGTAATGCCACTTAACACTCTATTGTTGGATGATATATGTTTGTTGAATGGCAGCCAACCTCTTCTCATCAAGTTCATTTAGCTAATTTAACTAATGTTTCTGAGCTGTAGTTAAATCTAGGTTCACTTGCAATGTTGTTCTGAGTGTTTTTACTTTGAACTCAATGGGATACAATCAATTTTTACCATATCCAATTCATATGGTGAAAATACAATAGTATTTCTCCATGAAGTCCCATATACCCATAGTTCTTTTGGAAGTTTGTCAGCCGAGTTTCTTCTGTGGCTAGTTACAATTTTGGTGAGAATTCCTTCAATAACTTTAGTTGTGCTTTCCACTTAACCACCTTCCCGTGGATGATATGGAAAAGTAACCCTGTGATAGATATTATATTTCTTAGCTAACATCTGGTTCAAGTGGGATGTGAACTATGCTCAACCATCTATCACTATTTCCCGAGGCACCCCAAAGCGTAACAAAAATGTCCTCAAACAAAAAATTTGAAACAACCTACTCAGATGCCCTAGTTAATTCCTTTGCTTCAACCCATTTAGTGACAATGCTTATGTAGAATAGAATGTAAGACTTCTACTGAGATGAAGGACTAATTTGTCCTACAAAATCTAGGGCCCACTTCTCAAATGGTTCCAAACCTACTTGATGCGATAATGGAATTTCATCCAACCAGAGTGGTTGACCCATCCTTTAAAAATTGCCACATCATTTTACAAATTTATTTGCATCCTAAAATAAAATAGGCCAATAATATATAGTTGAAAGCACTTTATACCCTATCCCTTTGTCAGTAAAGTTTCCTCCACACGGTTCCTCATGGCAGGCCTTGAGGATATCAAAAATATCATCTTCTCTCCCACACCACCTGATCTGTTGATTTGGTGTTGTGTAGTAAAGGTATCCCTCTACCCAAGAATACCTTTAACTTTGTTGAAATATCCTCTTCCTTTATCTTAAGGACAGATATTGTGGAAATCTCCCTGCTGCAAGATAATTATCTGTCTGCATACCATGGTAAGTAAGTTGAAATAGAAAAAATATACTCATCTAGAAAAGAATCATCAATGGGTATGCAAATAATCATCAACAATTAACCTAGAAGGAAAATCAGCCACTACATTATCCTTCCCAGGTTTATCTAAAATTGTTACATCAAGCTCTTGTAACAAAAACAACCAACGTGTAACCCTACCATTAGTGATAGATTTATTCATTAGAAAACAAATGGCAGAGTGGCAAGTGTGCACAAATTTTTGATAACCTATGATGTAGTGCCTAAATTTATTTATGGCATGTACTACTGCAGGAAACTATTTTTTGTAACAGTGTAATTTAATTATGCTAGAGTTAGATTCTTGCTGATCTAGTAAATGGCATGTGGCTTTTCGTCCTCAAGTTGACCTAGCATAGCTCCAACAATAATAATAGATGCATCGGTTGCTATATGAAATGACAACCCCCAATTGGGTCCTCGCAAAACACGAGCTACTGATACACATCGCTTGAGTTCTATAAAGGCTTGTTCACATTTCCTTATCTAGAAAAGTTCCACATCTTTAGTAAGTAGTGAAAATAACAGTGATGCAGCGAAAATAACAAGGATGCAATCTTTGAAAAAATCTCTATAAATCTTTTGTAATACCCTGCATGTCCCAAAAAGCTATGTACATATTCTTGTATTTTGGGAGTTGGAATTTTCACAATTATTTATATGTTACTAGGGTCTACCTTTATCCCCTCGGTAGAGATATAATGAATGAGCACAATCCCTTCATTCATCATCATGTAACATTTCTCAGTGCTTAAGGAAAGGTTAGTTTTCTCACATCATTCTAATACTTTTTCAAGACTCATTAATGGTGGTTCGAAATCATCACCATAAGGTATAAATTCATCCATGAACAATTCTAAACAGTCATTTCGAAAATTTGCAAAAATTCCCAGTACAACCCTCTTGAAGGCTGTTGGTGCATTGCAGAGTCGAAAAGGGAGAAATTTGTATGCAAAAGTTCCCCATGGGCAAGTAAAGGTGGTTTTACCCTAATCCTCTAGAGAAATCTAAATATGATTATAGCCACTAAACCCATCCAAGAATGAAACTAATTTCTTCCCAGATAGGGTATCAAGGACTTGGTCTATGAATGGTAAAGGGAAATAGTCCTTCTGAGTGGCATTATTAAGCTCTTTGTAATCCACACAGATCCTCCACTTGTAGTTCTTTTTAGGAACAATAATTAGTGGAGATACCCATTAGATGTCGGAGATGGGATAAATGATGTTGCCATTTAGAAGACTTTGTAGTTCTTCTTTCACTACTTCCTTGAGTGTTGGGTTCATACAACGTTTTGGCCACCTAACTAGAGTCAAATCTTCTTTCACGTAGATGTAGTAAGTGCATAGATTAGGGTGAATTCCCTTCATGTCTGTGTAATCCCATGAAAATGTATTTTTTTGTTTCTATAACAGCTGTAACAACATCTTGTTCTATTTGGGAGTCATGTTAGGATTAATATTTCAGCTTTTTCTTGGCTCTATTTCAATAGGGTTTCTTTTGAGATTAGGGGTGGTTTTCATATGCTCTAATTTACAATCGTCCGTGATATCTTCTACCCCTAAATCTTTAATAGAGGTAAGAGCAAGATAATTGCTAATAAAGCCATTAATAATATTATCCTCTATTTTGTTCTTAAAATATTGGGCTTTGTCGAGAGTGAGGAGTGATTAGGAATAACCTAATTGAGGTTCAAATTCATCCCATAAGGGGTTTTCCAAACCCTCACTTGGTTTTGTTGGGGGATAAAATTTGAGGTTCTTCGTGGCCTGTCCATTTGAAATTGTCATATACCTAGACCTGCATCCTATAAATTCATCTGCAATAGCCAACCAAGTCCTTCCTAGAATGAAGGGATACCCCCCAGGTTTGATTTGGTTTGTAAAATAAGAAATTCTGCTAGATATCTCCAAGAATCCACCGTGATCACTATGTCTTCTAACATTCCTTCAGGTTTAACACTTGACCTGTCTTCCAATTCTAGCACTGTAGGTATTTGTCTTAGTCCGTGTAATCCTAAAGTAGTGAATACCTCCTTTGTCATTACATTGATTGTTCCCACTAAATCAATTAGTGTATTGGGATGGTCTTGTCATCAATGTAAACAATGATTGTAGGATTCCCTAGATCATTATATTTAGTCAAAAGAGGCTGACCAATCAATTAAGTTATAACAATTTCCCCATCACATGGATGGTAATAAGGTCTTTGGGCTTCCTTCCAGGTTTCTTCATGCATAGGCCTCTTAATATCTTTGCATAGATAAGGACATATTGAATGTCTTGCAGTAAAGGAATCTATATGTGTAACTTTTATAACTCCTTGATAAAATTAGATTCAAGTTATGGAATCATCCAAGTTTCAGCTAGTCTTTGTGGATACAGGGGATCCTTAGTTACTGTAACAACAAGATTGGTTGTTATAGGTGTATCAACCTTATTTGAATTGGTTGTTACAGGTATAAAAACCTCTTCAAGGTCCATAGTATCTTCTCTAGGTGATTCACATTCATCTTTAATAACAACAGGGGAGGCTTTTGGATTTACTACTTTCCCTGACCAAAGACGAATTTCATGACATTCAATAGGAGTGATGTAGTAATTCTAGAAATAAGTGGGGGACTCTATGTTCAAGGCTTCCTTATTATTTGGGTTAGGGTTATATTGCACAGGTAATTGGGGACATATGGGAGGAGTAGCAGCAGGTATCGAGAGAGGTGGTAGTTGCAATTTTTGTTGCATTGGTAGTATAGGAGGTGTTGGACCTAACGAATTTCCTTTCCAATTCTAAGGCCAATAATATGGATGAGATGGAGGGTACTGGGAAGGTGGAGAGGGAGACTGTCAATTTCATGGTTAAGGAAATTGAGCTGGAGGAGGAGAGGAATACTACCATGGAAATTGTTGAGCATTATATACATTATTTCATGGAATGAAAGAAAAATCTTGAGACACACCTAATGGTCGTGGTTGTCAAGGCTTCCTAGACCCAATAAATTAGGAGGACTTAACTTCTTCAATTGATTCCTTAAGCACTACTTTCAGTATAGGAAGCTCTGGACAGTAGCCTATAGAATGCTCCATATCACAAATATTAAACAAGCTTATGTTGTTGACTCTACATTCCTTCAAGGCATGTTTCTCTTTACATTTTGGGCAGAACACAACTAAATCATTCTCAACTTCATCCTGTTCCATTTTCACTTATGTTGTTCTGAGTTGAGAAGATAAGGTATTGAGGAGATCAGTCTTAAGATTTTCGAAACAAGTTTCTGATCTCAGCTCTGATCACACCTCCATTTGTAAATTGTTGTATTCTAACGAAGGTATGTCATGCCATACTTCTCCCTTGTGATGATCCTCTCAAGCATCTCAAACAAATTTTTGTTATCTCTTCAAATCATTCATGGATATATATGCTTTTCCCAATAGGTTCAATATATCGAGGTAGTCATCTCTCATTCCCCATATGAATATAATTTTCAAGATTTTCGGATCCAAATCATTATGTTTAGATCTTTATAGATTATAGTGGAATCGTTCCACATAATCTTCCAGGTTTTCTTCTTCCTTCTTTGTCATTCTAAATATTTCGTCCCTCAAGTCCCTCTTCTGACAATAATCCTAATATTTTGATAGAAATGTCGTTTTCATGTCTCCCCGTGTCTAAATAGTAGCAAAACCTAGTCCCATGAACCATGTTAATGCTGCTCCTTTCAAAGTAGCAGGGAATAACTTTAGCTTCTGAGAATCTAAAGTATAATCATAGCTCCTACACAGAACATCAAATTCAAACAAAAAAGTGTCAAGATCTTCCATAGTCACTCCTTGAAAAGATGGAAGGGATGATAGAGGGATTTTCTTCATGGGAGCTTCACCCCTTATATCACTTATTGCAAATTCAAAAGTGGTAACAATGGCATATGTCTCATCATTTTTATTGTTATTATTGTTTCCCAATATGGATTCTCTTGATTCTTGTTTTAGTCAGTCTCTTCCCAAAGATTGTTTGGGTGAATGTTTTGTGGATGAAGATTCCTATGATGGTTGTTTAGGTTGCTCTGGGAATGATTGTTTTATTGCACTTCCTAAATCTGAGTAATGACAATTAAAAGAATGTTCTTTCGATTTTGTCTCTTGGTAATTCCCACTAGTTTCCCCTTGGCCTTCTAATCCAAAATCTTGACCACTATTCTCTCCCTATTGTTCTTGAATTAAGTCTACAATTTTGGGAGTATCTAGGCCAGTTTGAGGACAGTGGGGTCCTAAGACAAAGGAACTAGATACTTCTGATATTGATGTGGGAGTTACATGTTTCAGTGGACCTCTTTTTCTTGTGTCCTTCTACGAAGTTGAGTTCTTTCTCTCTTCTTTTGAGATTAATTCCTGAATAAATGTTTTCCTCCCTAAATCTGTAATTTTCTTGTTCCTTTTATGACCCGTTTTTCCTGTAGATTTATTAGATTTCGTATGTTTCGTGTATTCTTTATTCATACACCCTACACATGGACCCTATTTGTAATTATTTCACTCTCTAAGTGTCTCAATTATTATAGTGGTGAGCTAGTTCAGGTTTGTTAGAGTGATGTGCAAGTTCTTACCTCTCATCTTACCACCTAGCGTCTGTAAAAATGAGGACACTTATAAGAGGAAATTTCAAAAAATTTACACACCCTAAGTGTTCTAATGGTCATAGTCATGAGCCTGCTCAGGTATGTCAGAGCGAAGCACAACTTCTTACCTTTCGTCTTACCTCACAACACCTGTGCACTTAGGAAAACTATACTAACAAGAAACACACTAGATGATTGTACCGTCAATTCCCTTCCCCGACAATGGTGCCAAAATGTTTGATCTATTTTATCATGCTAAAAAAGTAGCTAAATCACAAATAGTAATTGTCAACAAAGGTAGCTCTTATATTTTAGAGGAGTCAGCATTGTCTGTGCCGATACATGTATAGCTAGGTTACAAAAGGATGTCATTGAACACGTGAAAAATATTAAAAACAGTCTTGCAAAAATGAAATTCAGACTTTCAGAAATCGAAAAACACACTATGTACATGAAATTCATTCAGCAAGGAAGAAATTCACACTTCATAATTTCCAGAAAAGAAATAGGCGCGCCATATATTTATTGATTGACTCAATAATAATATAGAATGTCATCCCGTAAATCCAAACACAGAAATGCATCTGTTCCACAATATATGCAATGACAGTATAAAATTCACATACACATCTAATAAAATATATACGCTACTAATATTCTTATCCGTACTAAAGACGAGGGCCCTTCCTTCCTAGCAGGGTGCAGGAATGGAATGAGATTACTTAAGGATTCAACACAATAATAGTAAAATCATCACCAAGTACTTGCTATATTAAAATGGCTAAAAGTCACATGATCAAAATATCGATGTTGTTTCAAAAATTGTTGTCCCCTTCTTATAGGGTTGGGTCTCATTATAAAGTATTACAGAGATATGAAATCAGGGAACAAATCAGTCATGAGAATCTCATGATTCTCACGCTTATCATGTTAACATAAATGAAATAAAATAGAAATTGTTATAACAAATTTCAAATTAAGGATCCATTATAGTTACAACAATTTTCATAGCTATAACTAATCATATATTTTCAACGTTGCGTATAAAGTTACATCTCACGATCTTCACAAATATCTCTAGAATAATTGTCTTGGTCTTTGATGATTTACAATAGCATCACGTTGTAGCAGCAATCTTTGAGGTCTAGTAACATGTAACAACAATAGTTGTCTGACCAAAATCCTTGATAATTACAGCATCGCCTAAAAGAGAAGCATCCAGAAGATATCTTCTACAATTTTCCAATTTAATCATTTCAAAAAGACATTGTTTCTTTTAATACTCAACAAAAATGGCATAATAATATGTCATAGAAAAAGATTTCTTTTCGACTAGGGAGAGTATCATTTTGTCCAGGGATTGATGGATTCGATGGAGAGAAACAACCAAAAGTAGGGAAAAAGGTGCCTGAAATACCCCTAATTACTGCACCCAACAATATGTCAGATAGAGATGACATGATAAGAGATGGTAGGTTCTTGGATACTCTGAATAGGAGAGGTGATGGACATAGGTACTATTCTAGTTCTGGTTCTAACATGTATCATGGTCATCATCATTAACATCCTTAAGGAAGACTGATAGGGATATTTTTTGGATGAGTTCAAGAAAGAAAAGCCACCTACATTCGATGGCAAAGTGAAGAAAACACAGGATGCAGAAGCATGATTTCTTGGAATGAATAAGTTCTTTAGATTGCATGATTACTCAGAGAACATGAAGGAAAAAATAGCTACATTCAGTCTTAAAGGTAGAGAAAATATTTGGTAGGAAGATTAAAGAGTGTTAGATATATTTATGAGGAGCAGTTGACTTGGAGTGAATTTGAGAGACTATTCAGGATGAAGTATCTATCAAAGAGGTACTATGACAACACGGAAAAATAGTTTTATGATCTAAATGTGGGCTCTATGACTGATGAGGAGTACACTAGCATATCTCTACAGTTGTTGAGATACGTGCCTTACCTATAGGAGGAGAATGCCAATATTCATTAATTCATCAGTGGGTTTCCGATATAATTCAAATATAGGATTGAGCTTGATGAGCATAGACCATTGGAGGAGGCCATACGAAAGCTAAAGCATTTTTATGAAGTGCATATCTAATACTAAATTGAACTAGAAAGGTAATGCAAGGAATAAATGGAAATGGGATAAGAAGCAAGCAAGGACTTAGGGCATGGGTAACAAATAGAATACAACACCACAAAAGAAGTTCAATGCATCTAAAAAATGGTAGGGATTTGAGTTTGAAGGGAAGAACAAGAATGTAGGTTGGAAGCCTATACAGTGTTGGATCATAGCAATGGATATTGTCCATAGCATAAGGGTGGTAGACCACAGATCTATAGTGCTCAGGAAGCACATATAGTGGGGGATGTTGGATAGAGTCTTCCTTGGATCTATGTAGCATTGGATAATAGGAAGGAAGAGCACTAGGTGTCTATTATTGACATGGACAATAAGCTTTGTGATCAGGTTGTTTCTATTTTTATTGACCCTAGATCTATTTATAGTTATATTAATCCTACCCTGGTGGATAAGTGTAGTTTGAATAAATAAGTGCTAGTAGAATCTTGGTTAGTATAGCTGGCTATAGGTACAAAGAAGTGAGTTCATGATTGGGTAAGAGATTATGCATTTGAGTTGAATTGTATGTCTACATCAACACATTTGAATGTATTGTCATTGGGTTCGTATAACATGCTATTGGGTATGGACAGGTTGTATCTCCATAGAACCAAGGTGGAATGTTATGTAAAAGCTACTGAGTGCTTAGACGATGATGGAGAATAGAGAATCTTGCAAGGTAAGAAGAATGAAATATCAGTTAGAATGGTTATAGCTATGCAGGTGAAGGATAGTCATAGAAAAGGGTGTGTGTTATTTGTAGTGCACATTTATAGTGAAAAAAGGTAAGGAGGTTGAGTATGTGGATGTTTCGAGCAGGTACTCGGTTTTACAATATTTTTAGGATGTATTTCCTTTAGAGATTTTAGAGTTGTCTCCTCACAGGGAAGTGAATTTTTCTATTGAGTTGGTACTAGGGGCAACACCAACATCAAAAGTGTCATACAGGATTAGCACTCTAGAGTTGGTAGAGCTAAAGGTGTAGTTGAAGGAAATGCTTGGCATGGGATACATTAGGCGAAGTGCATCACCATGGGGTGCAACAGTACTTTTTATGAAGATTCAAGAAGGATGGTACTCTTAGGTTATGCATTGATTACAGGACGTTGAACAAAGTGACCATCAAGAACATGTATCCATTTCCGAGGATTGATGATTTGTTCGATCAAGCGAAGGGAGCAGTAGTGTTCTCAATTTTCTATCTGAGATCTAGATATCATCAGGTACGCATTAAAGAAGATGAAATTCATAAGACAACTTTCTAGACTAGGTACGAACATTAATATGAGTTTGTTGTAGTTCCATTTTGTTTTACTAATGCTCCATCTACTTTTATATGTTTGATGAATAGCATGGTGTGCCCTTATCTGGACAAGTTTGTTGTTATGTTCATTGATGACATCTTGATATATTCTAAAAATGAAGAAGAACATGTCAACCATTTATCAGAAGCGTTGAGATTTCTAAGAGAGCATCAGTTGTATGCTAAGCTTAGAAAATTAATTTTATTTCAGACAAAGGTATATTACTTGGGACATGTTGTTTCCAATGAAGGTATAGTAGTAGATCTAGAAAAGATAAGGGCTATCATGGATGGGCAGCTCCTAGGAATCTGGATGAGGTAAGTTCATTTATGGGGTTATAAGGTTACTACAGGAGGTTCATCAGGAAATTCCCTCGAATTACATATCCTATCACGTAATTGGAGTGAAAAGGTAAGAAGCTTGAATGGACAGAAGAATTTGAGATAATTTTTGAGCAATGAAATAGTTGTTGACAAATGCTCTAGTGCTAAAGATTGTAGATCCGAACAAGAGTTTGTGGTATCCACAAATCCTTACAAGAGAGGCATTAGTGGAGTTCTTATGCAAGAAACACAAGTAGTATGCTATGAATCGCGAAATTTGAATGAGCACCAGCAGAATTATCCAACACATCATCTGAGTTGGAAGAGGTCATCCATGCATTGAAGATATTGAGGCACTATCTACTTGGTAGGAGATTTTTACCATTGAGTGATCACAGTAGATTGAGGTATCTATTTGACCAACCAAATTGGAGCACTAGGTGAGCTAGATGGTTGGCCGTGATCAATGAGTTCAACTTTGAGATCAAGTACATTAAAGGTAAATAGAACAGGGTTGCAAATGCTCTTAGCAGGTGGATAAAGGTGAACCAGACAACAACTATAAGATCTTATTGGATAGATTTACAGGCTCATATATTAGAGGTAGGTTAGTAGGATCATAGGTACATGGAGCTCAAGCACATGTTACCACAAAGTAGAGGTAAAGGTACATATACATGTACAGGTGAAGGTACAAGGGCACAGGATGTGGAATATTGTCTCACAACACATGGCTTGGAAAGATTTAGGGACAAGATATATGTGCCAGATGATAGTGAAACCAACAATCTTATCTTGAGGGAGTTTCATGAGAAACTATATTTAGGTCACCCAGGATATCAGAAGACATTGACAACAGTGAATAAGTTCTACTATTGGCCGAACTTGAAAAAATAAGTGAAAGAGTTTAAGGCTAGATGTTTGGATTGTCAATAGGTAAAGTCAAAGTGTAAGCATCTAGGTGGGTTACTACAGTCAATCTCGATTCCAGAGTTGAAATGGTAGGTCATTTCCATGGACTTCATCACAAGTTTGTCGATCTCATCTAGACATCATGACTCAATTATGGTTGTTGGTGATAGGTTGACTAAAATAGCACACTTCCTTTCAATGAAGTCTAATTATTCAGCTAATGATGTAGCACATGTATTCATCAGGGATATAATGAGGCTGCATGGTATACCAAAGAAGATCATATCAGATAAGGATGCCAAGTTCACTTCTAGTTTCTGGAAAGCGTTATTTTTAGGTTTGGGTATAGAGATTCCCTTTAGCACAACTTATTTTACATAGATAGATGGAGATATAGAGAGGTTAAATAGGATATTGGAGGATATGTTGAGGATGTATTTGATGCAACAGAAATGAAATTGGTAAGGGTATCTTCCACTAGTAGAGTTTTCTTACAACAATGGGTATTAGGAGTCTTTGAGGATGAGTCTGTTTGAGGCATTGTATGGGTGGAGTTGTAATACTCCCATCAGATGGAATTATCGAGTGAATAGGGTGTTTATTGGTCTAGACATGTTGGCAGAAATGAAACAAGAAATGCAGGTAATAAAGAATAATCTTAAACACAAGATATATAGAATATTTATGCAGATCAAAGTAATTTTTTTAAGGAGTTTTAGGTTTGAGAACATGTGTACTTGTGCATCCAACCCAAGAATAAATCCTTGAGGATTGGATCATGTGCCAAGGTAGCAACTCGGTTTTGTGGAACTTTCATGATTATTGAAACAATTATACCAATACCCTATCAAATTGAATTTCCTCTAATAGTTAAAGTCCATGATGTTTTCCATGTGTCATTTCTTAATAAATATGTTAAAGATGTTGATCATATAATTGACTACTGTGTATTGCAGGTGGAGCCAAAAAGAGAAGTCAAATCGGAAACTCAATGTATATTGTAGAGAAAGATTCTCATGCTCTGAAACCAAGAAATCGAGTAGGTTAAAGTGCAGTGGAATAACTTTGGGCTTGATGAAGCTACATGGGAGATGGAGGATCAGATGTAGGCTATGTATCCTTTGCTATTCGTTGTTTGAGTGAATGTTTGGCGTAAGTTTGATTTATGTTTTGTTATATGTGCTGGTGTATGTACATATGTATATGGATGTAAATACTACCATGAGTTGTGTTATAAAGATCCAATAAGCAATATGGATGTCATATCATTATGGTTGTCATGTGGTTGTGTTGTCATGTTGGTTTGATTTTTAGCAGGTTGATCATTTTTAGTACTGCAACGAGATAACTTATAAAGATCCGTTGTTAGTATGTCTCTTTTACAATAGTTTTGTGGTTGTAGGTCTCATTGAAAAATGAGGATGGTGTTCCCCAAGGGGAAGGAATCTGTAACAACCTTGGTAAAAAATCCATGTAAAAATTAATAAAGGTAAAATAAGGCCTTGGTCATGGGACACATATTCCAATTTGAATGTTGGGTATAAACATAGTGATGGAGATCACTTGTGCTTGATTATTGGCTATGGAAATTGAAAAAGGAAATGGCTAAGGCTTTGGAAAGGAAAAATGGCATTTTTTATTATTTATTTATAAAAATAATGAAAATTAGGAGAAAAGGAAGGTGAAAGGTCGCATGTTGCATGTGAGGAGGAAAATGAAGGAAATGGAAAATTGAAGAAAATAGAGGCCTCATTAATAAAAGGCTTTTGAAGATCAATCATGTCTTTTGTCAGTTGACGATTTTGATCAATTTAGTTTTGGAGCTCTATTTTCCTCTCTCTCTCTCTCTAATACTTTTTGACACTTAGAGCTTCCTTGGATACCTTTTGGAGGAGTGTGGCATACTCGAGATTCAGAGCAAGAAGGAAATGGAAAATCAAGAAATCACAAGAGGACATCAAGAACAACATCTATAGTGGATTTTTCTTATAGGTACCGAGTTGCATATATGATTTATTTGCTATTTTTGGCATGCATGGCATATCCATGTGGTTATTTGGTTATGATCTATCATTGGCATGGAGGATTCCCTAGACTAATAGTGGTTTTTCATAGCCTTTCCATTTACTAGATAGTCATGGTATTGTGGGTTTTAATTTTTTTTTTTGGTTGGTTTTCTTGCGCCTTTGATTGTGGGTTGAGTAAATAATTTTTGGAAGCCTTTGTTGGAGAAACTCTTTGGAAGCCCTGTAAAAAATTAGGTTGAGTTAGTAGTCCTAGAACACTTTGGAAGCCCTTCATGGGTTGAGTTACTAGTCCTAGAAGCCTTGGTTGGACAAATGCTTTGGAATCCAGATGATACATGTGGGTAGAGACCAATCTAGTGACGGTTAGTGGTGTTCGACCATGAGGTGGAACCACTGGTTGAGGGTTGAGGTGGTTTGGCCTCTGGAAGCCCTGGATGGTTTTGATTAACTTGCTTTTATGAGATCCCACATTCATGCTTAGAATGTGGCATGGGGGTGACTAGCTGAAAGAAATATTTGGTTCAACCTTGTCTATGGTCATGTAGTTCATGGAAGTCCCATACCTAGCTGACCTATACAATCATCAATAAGATTTCTCTTTCTCCTTGGTATTTTATGGGTAAATATACTTGTTTATATGTGGCTTATGTGGATGTTATACCCTTGATACTTCTTTTTGTTATATGCTGGCTATGAATGAATTTTATGACAGCAAAAATATATGGCTCTCATGATGTTTTCGTTCATCACTGAATGTATAATGAATATCTGGCTTAATAGATGGTATTGTAGTTATTGTGATGAGGGAACAATGCTTTTTAGTGATTCTCAGATAAGCCTGAGACCCCTATGCTCAGACTTGTTGTTTAAACCTTTAGGATGCATATTTGTGAGAGGTTTGACAAAATTCCTGTCACGGATAGTAAGGGTCCATTCAAGTCCTTGTTCAAGTATTTGCATCTGTATCAATGTTTTGATGTTATTTTTCATTTCTAGAAGTTTCATGGAGTTCTGGGCAATAGCCTATGTCTCGACCCTCAAAAAGTGGCACAAAATCTGGAGTTTCTGACACAGAACTACCTGGAAAAGTGCCCAATTGCATGCATGCCTTGTTGTGGGAGAAAATACAGGGTCCTAGTCACATGCATGACAATGTCAAGGGAGCGACTGAGGCTTTAATTCAGAAAAAAGTCAGTTTATCTTAGGGGCTGGTCAACTGGATGGGTTGTATGGCTCCTAAGGGTTCTGTTGCATGCATAGAAGGTTAGGTTGATTTTGTTTCATCGGTTCCACTTCTTTAACTACTACATAGGGAGTTTAACCATATCATAGTAACTCTTCAGCACGTGTTTAACCTGGTTGGCCAATTACTTAGGTAGATGTGGAAGGATAGTGTTACACCACATGGGTGCTATGAGGAAGAATCTAGAAAGGCTAAGATGTAACTGATATTAAGATTTTAATGGGTCAAATTTTACCCCTAGTTGGCCATCATGTTGTGCTATAATTGAGCTATTATGAGGAAGATGGGTTTCATTCTATTCTAGTGCATTTTATTCCATAGATTAGTAAGGTATCTGAGAGAGAGACAAAGAGAGAGAGGGGGGGATTACGTTTTATAACATCCCACATATCATAGCTCTCACTCCTTTCTACTTTCATCCATTTCCATTCAAAGAAAGGAAGACTAGGGTAGGCTCACCTTCCACCTCGATTTTCTCCCAAAATGGTTTCCTATGTCATACCTTTTGTTATGATGTTTATGCGAGTGATTGTTTTATTTTGTCTCTATTTTTTCATATTTATATTTTGCATGCATATGAATTAAACAATAACTTAATAATTCTAAAAAACTAAGGAAAATTAACTCTCATAGTATAGATTCCAGAGTTCAATAAATTCCTTTATTAGATTTGTTGCAATGAACTGTCTAGTGGAATATCCACAAAAGTTTATGCTTCAATAATAATTTGATGCATCTTAAAATTTATATTATTATGCATCTATCCCTTCACCACCTTTATGCTTTTTTGTGGTGTACCACTTAAAATGTTTCTATGTTTATTGTTAGTGTCATTATGTCTTTGATCATAGGGAGAAAATGAAAGAATTGATTATAGTTAAGTGGATAAG
Organism: Pinus taeda; assembly: GCA_000404065.3. Lineage (NCBI taxonomy): Eukaryota > Viridiplantae > Streptophyta > Pinopsida > Pinales > Pinaceae > Pinus > Pinus taeda. Next base: position 51,237 of record APFE031059039.1, read on the forward strand.
ATGAAATATTTAAAAATATTGCACACTTAAAACTATATTCTATATTATATTATACACATATATAAATACATAAGTTTTGATACAAGATAGAAATACTTTCTTAACTACACAACCAATTAGTTGAGAACTTATCTCAACTAAACACTCAATTAGGAGCTAGTTTTATTGAACTAAATCTCTCAAATTCAACTAACTAAAAGTCAAATAACTAACATAAAAATTATATTTTTTGATGAGTAATATCATTCAATATGCATAATACAAGTAAGAGTTAAATCTCCAACACCCCCCCTTATTAGTACTTTTCTTTGATATTCTCATTTGGAAAAGTCTTGCATATCTAATCACTTTCAAAATCATGTAGAGTGAACTCCACCATAACCTTCATAAAGGTGTAGTTGGTAAGTTCAATTTTTGAATTCCACTCTTGAACTCTTGAATCATGGATTTTCTGAATTCATTTAGTAAACAACATTCATAAGTTGTCACATAACCTCAGTAACAAACCACTCTCATGTATTCAACAACTAATGAGGAATCCTTCCCTAGATCCATAAATTCCTAACTAACTGGATAACCATCTATGCTACAATTTACATCTGCTCGACCCCACAATCAATTCCTTGTTTGTAATCACTAAACTACTAGTCATTCTATGGGCATGCTTCCATCTACTAAGATATGGGTGCAAAATTTTACACTCACCAATAATCTAGAAAAATAATCTAGATATTGAATGTTCTCCAGCCAATATTACAACTTATGACTTACCTTAATTTGATTTTGGACATCCATCATCACTATTTCATGCAAAATACCAAGAAAATGTAATAACATAATGATAATATGAAAACCATTGAAAACCAATAATGTGAGAAACATATACATTTTGTTAACTTTACCACATTATGGAATGTATATATATTAGCCATCAAATGAGCAATAAAGTCTTCTCCATTGATGTTACAAAACTTTCTTTTGTGAATAAGCTTCCTAGAACTGTTCACTCTTAACTTCTACTTCTAATTAAAACTTTAAAATGGAGCTAAAACTCTTATGTTTATCCACCTTTGCATACTCAAAGTTGGATTTCCTAGTAGTCAAATCAACATCTCATGGAGCATGTTTATTGAATGTTTTTTATCCACGTTATCTTCTATTTAGAGATGCATTAAAAGAATTACATATACAGTTTGTACCTTAACCAAAAAGAAACTTTAAATGTGCACATGTGAGAGAAAGAAGAAGATGCACATAAGAAGACAAGAAGACAAGAACTTGATAATGGAGTTTGTCCCTCCTGGACTACATCTCCGGGCCTTGCTCGATCAATGCGGAGGCCTTAATTCATTAAACTGGCATCAAAAGAAGTTACATTCATCAGTTACAAAAATGGAGGATTATACCTTCATGCTGAAAAATGCCCGAAAATTGGAGAACTTTGTTGCAGAAACTGACACCACCATTTGATTCCCATCGCCGAGAGGTGAAAAATCAATATAAAACTTGCCTAATTCTGAGACTAGACCAAAATCACCCTCCTGCAAAAATTCTTCTCAGGAAAGGTTCCACCAGTGTTTCTGAGTGCTCAGGGTTCCACCACTTTGTCTCAAAATCCATGCCCGTTGATATCTCCCTCGTAAATGGTAAAAAAAAATGAGTTTATATAACTTAGTGCAAATTAAACCATAATGTTGTTATGGTTTATTTTTACCAACCCCCATTTTAAAATAACCATTTACCAACTTCATAAAACCATATGCCATATATATATAAAACATATATTTCTTTAACTTTGATTGGGGAGTGGGGCAGTACTCCATGGGACCACACTCACTCACCCTACGGAGCATGCTTTTACTTAGGTTGTACGTTGGTTATGTGCGGGTGGTGGGACCACTACATGGTTGCCCCCACCCACCATATCTCCATGAGTATCTTTCCAACGATATGTTTCCATGTATTGCCTCCATTATGTTATGAAACCAGCTCACAAAAATATAGAAAAGATAGATCAACACCTTAGAATTCAGCCCCTTCGAGAGGGCAACCACCTTTACATTACACAAATGAATGATCCTTTGATGATTCAAATGACAAAACCTCCTTTATATATATAACAGTCTAAGGAGTCACAATATAACCCAGCCGACCTAACAATAATAATATAAAGCCACAAGAATAACAATAGAGGGACTCTATGGGGCACATTAATAACAAAATGGGGACAATAGTGGCACAAAAATATTAATAAGGGATACAAGTACAATAGTAATGGGGTAATCACTAGTATTATAGGGACCTAACATGCCCCTCTCCTTTAAAAAGGTGTTGTCCTCAATGCTTGAGTAGTTCTGGATGCTTCTATATAAAATTCTCATCTTCCCATGTGGAATCTTCAGCGGATAAGTTCTTCCACTTGATGAGATACTCTGAAATTGATCAATTTCCTAGCTGTCAAGTTCTTATTTCTGTGTCTGCTTCTGGTTCGAATATAATTTTTCCTTCCTCGTCAAGTTCTGGCAATATTGTTTGAACTGGGAGCTTGTCGCCTATAACCTTCTTTAAACATGAAACATGGAAAACTGGGTGCACATGAGAAGCTGCAGGAAGCTCCAATTTGTATGCCATAGTACCAATATTTTGCAACACCTTGTACAGACCATAATACTTTGGTGATAATTTATTATACTTCTTATCTTGCTTGAGGGGCATTTATTTATATGGTCGTAGCCATAGGAATACCCAATCACGTACATCAAAACTTCTTTCACTGCGCTGTTGATCTGCCTGTTGTTTCATTCTATTCTGCGCCAACACGAGGTTATCCTTAAGAGTTGGAGGACTTGTTGTTGATGCTCAATGTGATGTTCCATTGCTTGAAACTTAGAATTTTCTCATAAATATGATGTGATGGATGGTGGTTGATATCCATAAAGTGCCATAAATGGGGTCATTTTTGTTGCTGTATGGAAGGAAGTGTTATACCACAATTCAACCAGAGGCAACCATTTGACCCATTGTGTATGTTTATCAAATACAAAGCAATGAAGATATCCTTCCAAACATTTGTTTACTATCTTAGTTTGCCCATCAGATTGAGGATGATATGATGAGCTATGAGCTAACTGAGTACCGAGACAAGAAAATAATTTTGTCCAAAAAATTCCAGTGAAAATGGGATCTCTATTACTTACAATAATCTTTAGGTTTCCATGTAGCTTTTGAATTGTTTCCATAAATGGGTAGAAACTATATTGGCTTTAAATGGATGTGATAATGCACAAAAGTGTACATACTTGGTAAGTCTTTCAACTACCACCATGACGACGCTCTTTCCCTCAGACTTGGGTAAACCTGTGATAAGATCCATTCAAACCTCCTACCAACGTTGGCTTGGAATGGATAAAGGTTGTAATAGACTCGGGGTCTTAATTGTTTCAACTTTATTTTGCTGGCAAACCAAACATCTTGCCACAAACTTCTGAATATTAGATTTAAGTCCATCCCAAAAAAAATCCTTCTTAACCTTGTGGTAAGTTTTTAAAAATCTTGAGTGCCCTACTAAGGGAGAAGTGTGCAATTCCATAGAATCTTTTGTTTGAGTTCGGAATTCTTACAGAGGTATAAGTGATCTTTGTACCATAATGAATCATTTTGCCAGCTAAATGTATCAGATGCAGTGGAATCGTGTTGTAACTTTTGAATAAGTGCCCATAATTCTTCATCATTCTTCCATTCCCCCCTTGTTTTGTTTATCCAATCTGGTTGGGTAATAGAAATCCACATCCTAATCCTTTCTTGAGAATGCAACTGCCACCACATTTTCCTTTGCTCTTTTGTAGATGGTTTCAAAATCACAACCCAACATCTTTGTGACCCACTTTTGTTGCTCTTTCGAGCATAACCTTTGTTCTAAAAAGTATTTAAGGCTATCGTGATCCATTTTTACCTTGAAGTATCTTCCCATTAGGTACGGTCGCCATTTCTTAAGTGCATGACCACATTTTTCTTTTCTCTTTTGTAGATGATTTCAAAATCATAACCCAACATCTTTGTGAACCACTTTTGTTGCTCTTTAGAGAATAATCTTTGTTCTACAAAGTATTTAAGGCTATCGTGATCCATTTTTACCTTGAAGTATCTTCCCATTAGGTACGGTCACCATTTCTTAAGTGCATGAAGTATTGCCAACATTTCCTTCTCATAAATAGCTTTGTATAAAAACTTTCCGTTGATTGGATGACTTTCAAAAGCAATGGGTCTTTCATCTTGCATTAAAACAACACCAATTCCATTTCCTGAAGCATCACATTCTATAATAAAGATTTTTGTGAACTCTGGTGTAGCTAAGACTGGTGCTTGGTATATTTCCTCTTTAAGATGTTCGAAGGCCTTTGTTGCTTCCAGAGTCCATGAAAATGCATCTTACTTCAATAATGTTGTTAGAGGTGCTGCTATTCTCCCATAATTCTTACCAAACATGTGATAATACCCTGTCAAACAGAGAAATCTTCACAAATGCTTTATGCATGTGGGATTTTCCATTCCTTAATGGCTTTAATTTTGCTAGGGTCTACCTTAACTCCTTCATGAGATACAATATGACCCATATGTTCCAACTCTTGTACTCCAAAGAAACATTTAGATATTTTTGCATATAATTGTTTCTCCTCCAATAGTTGTAGCACCTTGTCAACATGTTCAACATGATCCTTCCAATACATGCTTTAGATTAGTATATCATCAAAAAATACTAACACAAATTTTCTAAGGAAGGGTTTGAAAATGGAATTCATAAAACCTTGAAATGTAGAAAGTGCATTGGTAAGGCCAAAAGGAATGACCAAAAATTCATAATGACCGTCATAAGTTCTAAATGTTGTTTTTTGAATGTCTTCAGTCTTCATACTGATTTGATGATATCCTGAATGAAGATCAAACTTGGTGAAGAAAATTGATCCATGCAATTCATCAATGACAGGAATGGGAAACTTATCTTTAATATTGAGCTTGTTGAGCTCCCTATAATCTGGACACATGTGCCATGATCCATCCTTCTTGAGCACCAATATTACTGGAGTAGAGAAATAACTTTGACTAGGTTGAATTATACCAGCCTCTAGCATTTCTGCAACTATATGTTCAATTTCACTCTTTTGGGCATAGGGATATCTATACGGCCTAATGTTTGGAGGAACACTTCCAGGAGTCAGATGAATAGCATGATCATGATCATGAATAGGTGGGAGACCTTTGGGGGTCTCAAATACCTTGGAATGATTGTCCAAGACTTTTTGGAGATCTGGAGAAATAGATGATTTCGATGTGGAAATATCTAGCGAACATAATTGTGTAATTACACCTCTTTGTTCCTTTTTTAGAAGCTTTGTCATATCGTTAGAGCTTATTATCTTTCCGAGTTTCCCTGCAATGCCCCTTAAAAGATATGGTACCCAAGGATTGTAGCCATTGGACTCCTAGTACAACATCAACACCTCTCATTGGAATGGAAAGCATTGGGCTAGTCAATACATATTCTTCCATGGATAGCTTGATATGATGGCACTTTCCAGAGCAATTTATTGTTCCTCCATTTGCAACCATCACTTGACACTCTAGTGCTAGATTTAGGAAGCAATTTAATTCTTTTGCTACCTTACAATGAATAAAATTGTGGGTACTTTCTGAATCAATCAACACTATTACCTTTTTCTTCTTGATTTGTCCTTCTATATTGATGGTTTGAGGAGTGGTAATTCCTGCCAATGCATTACAAGATATGGTTGGATTCATTTCTTATTTATCTAGGCTTTGTTCCTGGAGTATATCCTCTTATTTTGACCTTTCTCGCTCCTTTTCTTCTTCCTCTTCACAATCTATGTAGAATAATTTCTTCTCAGCACACTTATGACCTTTAGTGTATTTGCTATCACAACTGTAATGAAGCCCTTTTTCTCTTTTTTCTTCCAATTTTTGTGGTGTCAACCTTATAGGTTGTGGAAGACTAGGGGCAACAACACTTCCATATTTATAGTTGCGAGTGGTATGCTTCCTGGTTGCCATAATTTTGCTTTCCATTTTTCTTGCTAACCTGAATGCCTTCTCTAATGAATCAGGTTCCCAAAGGTGAACATCATGTTGGATATTATCCTTTAAAGACCCTATGAACACATCAATCCTATGCTCCTCTGGAATATTCTTTACCCTTATGTTCAATTTTCAATTTTTGGAACTCCTCCATGTGCTCCATTATTGAACCCTTTTGTTTGAGACTTATCAATTGGCTAAAAAAAGTGTTGCTTTTTGTATCCTCATAATGTGCTATCAATTCTTCCGTAAAAATTGCCCAAGTGATAAATTGTTTACGAGAGCAAAGCCATTGATACCATACAAACTGATTTGGTTCCAAATATAAATTTGCCATACGTACCTTTTGTGTGTTTTGCACATTATTGAGATCGAAAAATTGCTCCATCTGTAATATCCATGTTGCGGGATCCTTGCCATCAAACTTCCTCATATCGATTTTTGGAATATGATGGGTCTTCGATCCAAATTAGAGTCTATGGAATCATGATTAACATTTCTTTTGTTCTCATCATGAGTTTCCTTTACTACCCTTTCACCTTTAGTGACCCTTTCTTGTAGCAACTTATTCATATTTATCTTCAATTCTTCCATGTCTGTTTTCAAATATATCTTCAAATCATCCATCTTAGCTTCCACGTCATTCATCTTAGCTTCCACGTCTTTTTTTAAACAAGCAATCTTAGATTCTGTTCCTTTTTGTGCAAGTGACACTTGTTGCACTTGGTCTCGTAATTTTGATATATCATGTTCCACTTCTTCCTCTTCTTCATGAGTCATGCTAGAGCTTTCAGGTCGCCTACTAGGTGTTTCCATTTTCTTTCTTTGGGGCATCAATTACTGATAATAATTCTTCACTATGCCCTTTGAATTCCTTCAAAATAAATTTTCAAACCAAGCTTAAGCAAACATTTAAAAAATATACACACCTTTTTTCACTTTGTAGGATCTCGATATTGTTTCTAATGTATCTCTATAATTTTGGATCATCCAGTTCTAAAATTGTGACCTACAGTAACCCTCTTTGTCCTCTTTCCAATGTCACCAGTCAGACCCCAATTGGATTCTCCAATGAAGAGTTATGCCAAATCTCCCATAGTGACTTGATTATAGCCTAATTCAGTAGAACAAACTTGTACGACATTCCACGAGTCATTGTTTTGACCTCTGGCTCTGAAAAATATATAGAAGAAACTATCGTCCATCCTCTTTCTGTACCTTTTTACGAAATTGTAATCCAATGCTCACAGAAACAGTTATGACGATTTTCCCCAGGTCACCTGTTTGGAATGTAATTCAGGAGTCTGCAAAAAGACCAACTTCCTCAGATCATATCTCCTCAATTATAGCGCAAAATGCTCTAAAATTCGGACCCAAGATTTAGCGTAATCTGTTCTCAAATGGGTTTTTTTTTCAACTTCTGAAACATCGTCAAAAAAACGTTATAGCGAAAATGCCACGATGACCTGTTTGGAGCAGCGAAACCCTAGAATCCAAAGCTCTGATACCAAATGTTATGAAACTAGCTCAAGAAAAGATAGAAAAGATAGGTCAACGCCTTAGAATTCAGCCTCTTCGAGGGGGCATCCTCCTTTACATTACATAAATGAACAAAAACCTCCTTTTCTATTATATAGGAGCCTAAGGGGTCACAAACATAATCAGAGCACATAACAATAATAATATAAGGGCACATAATAAAATAGTGGGCTTCTATGGGGCACAATAGTAACAATATGGGCACAATAGGGGCACAACAATATTAATAAGGGGTACAACTACAATAGTAATGGGGTAATCACTAGTATTATGGGACCCAACAGAGCTTCTCTTCCCAATTCTTTCTGTTCATTGCTACAGTCTTAGTGATAATTCCTTCCAATGTTTTATTTGTGGATTCCACCTGGCCATTGGCTTGTGGATGGTAAGGTGCACTTTTCCTATGCTTGATTTGATATTTTTCTGTGATGTCTTTGACTAACTTTGAAGGAAACTGAGTACCTTCATCTGTCACTATCTCTCTTGGTACTCCATACCTTACAAAAATTTCTTCAAAAAGGAAATTTACCACTATCTGTTCAGTTGCCTAGACTAGTGCTTTGGCTTCAGCCCATTTTGTCACATAATCAGTACATACTAGGATGTACTTTTTGCCTTTGGAAGTTGGATTGATGGGTCCTATGAAATCTAGAGCCCATTTTTCAAATGGCTCTAAATGTACTTGAGGCTGAAGTGGCATTTCATTTGTAGTTGTTGGCCTACCCATTCTTTGACAGCGATCACAACTCTTCACATATTTCTTGGAATCCTTAAAAATATATGGCCAATAGTATCCAAGACTGAGAATCTTGAATGTTGTTCTTTTGGCTGCAAAATTCCCACCACACGGTTCATCATGGCAAGATTTTAAAATATCAATTATTTCATCATTTCTTACACATCGTCTAATAATCATATCATAACTAGTGTAAAATAAATCTCCATTAACTCATGAGTATCTAGCACTTTGTTTGATCAACCTCTTATTTTCCTTTGGAGTAAAATATGGAGGTGTTCTTCCTGTGGACAACTAGTTGGTCAAGTCAGCATACCAAGGATTCACTATTTAAATTGAAAATAAATTTTCATCTGGAAAAGAATCTTCAACCAGAACAACCTCACCTGGATTTTGTAGTCTAGAAAGAAAATCTACCACCTGATTCTCCTTATGTGGTCTATCTAACACTGTGATATTAAATTCTTGCAATAATAACAGCCATCTGGTAACTCTGCCATTAGTTATTAGTTTACTAATTAAATACTTAATGGTAAAATGGTCAGTATGTACAAAAACCTCATAACCAGTTATATAATGTCGAAATTTATTCACAACATGTATGATTGCAAGCATATTTTTTCAGTGACTATATAGTTTAATTCTACAGGTGTTAGATTTTCACTAATGAAATAGATGGCATAATGGAAAGACTCCTCTTTTTGGCCTAATGAGGCACCTACTCCAGTATCAGATGCATCTATAAAGATGTGAAATGGTAGGTTCTAGTTAGGTCCTTTTAAGACTGGTGTGGTTGATAACTTTTCTTTGAGTGTTTCAAAAGCTTGCTGACAATTCTTATTCCAGTTAAAGGTGTATCTTTTGCTAGAAGCTTAAACAAAAGTAAAGCTATTTTACTAAAATGTTCAATAAACCTTCTATAATAGCTTGCATACCCAAGAAAACTTCTTACCTCTTTTTGAGTCTTTAGAATTGGCAAATTGATAATGATTTGGATCTTTGATGGGTCAACTTTAATGCCTTGAGAAGAAATATAATGTCCTAATACTATCCCTTCATTTAACATCATAAAACACTTTTCATTGCTCAGGGACAGATTAGCTTCAATACATCTCTTCATAACTTATTCAAGATTCTCTAATGCATGCTCAAATGAATTACCATACACTGAAAAATCATCCATGTAAACTTCAACACAATCATGAACTAAATCAGCAAAAATAGCTAATACAGCTCTCTGAAATGTAGCTAGAGCATTGCAAAGTCCAAATGGTAAAACATTATAAGCATAAGTTCCCTAGGGACAAGTAAAAGTGGTTTTGTCCTAGTCCTCTAAGGCTATCCTAATCTGGTTATAGCCATTGAAATCATCAAGAAAAGAGAATGATGATTTCCAAGCTAATGTGTCTAGCACTTGGTCAGTAAATGGTAGTGGGAAATAATCTTTGAGGGTTGCTTTGTTCAATTGTCTATAATAAACACAAATCCTCCACTTGCCATTTTTCTTGGGCACTACTACCAATGGGGATACCCACTGACTGTCAGAGATAGGATAGATAAAATTGACTTTCAACAGTTTTTGTAATTCCTCACTAACAATATCCTAAAGCATGGGATTCATTTGTCTCTGTGGTTGCCTCACTGGTTTGATATTACTATCCGTATAAATGTGGTGAGTGCATGTTTCAGGGTGAATTCCGTGCATATCGGTGTAGTCCCAAGAAAATGATTTCTGGTATTTTCTCAATAATTGTATCAATTTTTCCTCCTGAGATGAGTCTAGGTGAGTGCCAATATTCAAAGTTTTTCCTGGACTAATCTCTATGGTATTGCTCTGTGTGTTTGTGATAGATTGAATAGGGAAAATGTTCTGAAATGTTGTTTTTAAGGAATGAATGGTGCATGTTTCCTGAAAATTTTGTGCCAAAAGTTCAACTGCAACATGGTATTGGTCATTTCTCAATTCTTCGGAAATATCAGGTTGAGAAAGGAACATTTCTACCAAATCATCATTATTATGTTCTTGAAAATCATAGATTTGGTTGATGTTGAAAACAGATTGAACTTCTTCCTTATCATTGTATTTATCATCAAGCCATAAATTGTGTGCTACTGTTGGTAATCGTGATGATGGGTAAAGAGTGAGTTGTTTTCTTTCAGTTCCTCGTGAAATGATCATATTACTCGATCTACAGCCTATGAATGCATCAGCAGTTGCTAACCATGGTCTACCAAGGATGATAAGGTGTCCTCCTAAATTGGATTTTGGCTGAAGAACTAAAAAGTCCACTAGATACTCCCAAGATTCCAGTGAAACAATTATGTCCTCCAAAATCCCTTCAGCAATCACTTTATACCTATCAGCGAGTTCTAGAACAATTGTTGTGTGCTGCAAGTTTGTGAGCTACAATGTTTTCATTGTTTCAAGAGTCATCACATTTACTGTGGCCCCAAGGTCAATTAAGGTGTTTGGAATATGTATGTTGTTAATGATTGTAGTGACTCTGAGAATACCAGGATCAACATACTTTTCCATTGAAATGGTGTTTGTCATAAGGCCAGCTAAATTTCCAATAACATGAATAGTTTGTGGATCAACTCTTTTCATGGTAGGCTTCTTGAGGCACAGTTATTTGATGGCTTTAGTATATATGGGAATGTCTTTTATGGCTTGTAGTACTGGAATTTTTATATAGACATTCTTTAGCTCATCTAAAGCATCAAACTATGGTATAGACATGGTGTTGTGGGATAAACTCCCCTAGGGTCTTGGGTGAATACCCTAGCTGACTGAAGATTATCTATGCAAAGAAACACACATTCCATGCAATCATAATGCTACTATAAGAAAACTCTACGATAGGGGGCATACCTGAGGTCCTACATTCGAGAAGAGCCTCCCAGGGTCCAAACCCTTCTTGGAGTTCCTTTGCTCTTTTGACATGCAAAACAAACAATTCAAGAAAGTGCAGCAGTATATGGACTAAATGTCATAAAGAAACCATCTTCATATTATAAGGAAAGGTAGTTAGTTATGCAATTAAACAACTGATCACATATGAATCATAACATGAATATCAAAACATGAAGAAGATTTATATCAAGAACAAAGACATGTGTTTCTTTTATTATAGACAAAGAAAGTACAGAAAAGGAACAATTTCACCTGAGTCGTCCTTTCGCAAGCTCCAAGGAGAACCTCCTCCCAGATTCGTCTAGTCTCAAGCCTTTAACAAACTCCTTCCATGACTTACTCCATGAACTCTCAAGTAGTATGAAACCATCAACACACACAAGGAAACAAGAGTTTCCTATAGAATGGGGGAAGTCCAGAAGGCACAACGATCTTCAGATCTGTTCAGGGAAATCTGAGCATAGCAATCTTTCTCTCTCTTCTCTCCTCCCTTTGGCCTTCCCATAGAATCCTTTTTATACTTCTCCCAAAGTAATTTTTTAGTTGGGAATTCATTGGGAATAGTTGGGCCACGGGCACTAATAGGTGATCATCAGGTAAAACCTGTGATCTCCGCCTGAAATTAAGAAGATTTATTTTTTTTAATTGTTTTTATACATATATGTGGGTTGGGTATACACAGACCCGCGTATACACGCGTTTAGCTCATGGAAATGTCGCGTATAAGGAAAAAACACTGCTTTTTTAAATTTGGGACTAAGTCTAGAAGGAGGGGTTTCCCTAGGCCATGAGTGCAGCTTCACAAACCTCAAGAGTGATATTTGGAGCTATAGCAGATGCCCCCTAATATATGAGGTCAGAAGGGGTACACGATGGCTGAAATGTATTAAGCAAGTTCATGGAAAGGAAATCTGTCGAAGACTGAGAAGGATTGCACCAGAATTCAGCCTGCCAAGCCACAAAAGGAGATCAGAAAGAAACACTGTCTGAGGCGGGCATACCCATGATTAGAGAAAATACAACATGTCTGCATATCAAGTACAAGTGGATCCACCAAGTATACAAGTATAAATGACTGGAAAATACATAATGGATCATTTGATCATGATCGAACAAGTACATGTATGAAAGTCACATATAAGAATGTCAATGATGCTGAAAGATGAAGCGGATCACTGATATCAAAGATTGATCCCAAAAAGTACCAAATGAACATGATGGAATAAGATGGAATAAGATGGTACTACACTGCAAACTCAAGTTCCAACATATAAAATGTCGTCATGAATGACTGCAACATATAAGGTGAAGTGGTATCTACTAGCAGCAACAGGAGAAACTGTCAAGTGACCCAATGAATGCTGATACAACCTGAGGTCTTCATCGACCACCGTGGTACATTTCTACAGCATGGGAATAAATGATCTAAAGTCGACCATGTGAGAAACCATTTGATTACCGGTCATTGATGTATATCGTTAACAAACGCGAGACTACTCACCAATAATGATAATGAGCATCAAGGTATCCAGTATAATCTAACAAGTGTGAATAGATGAGCTGGAGTCAAACACCTGTAAGAATCTATCGATCGGGATACAGTGATGGTTTCCCACTGTCGATAGTGAAGGATTTTCCACTAATGACTACAAACCCCAAGGTACTGCCAAATGAACTCTGGATCTCTGCCCCAGAGCAATGAGTCAAAGTCGATAGGGAAAGATCTGCTAGAAGGAAGGCATTAAGGCATCCTCTATCAATATAGCGCGTGTGTAACCCGTAGACCAATAATGTGGAAGGAATCGGACGAAAAAGATGTAGTAACCCAATCGAAGTACGTTTCTGGTGTACACAAGATGTGGCTAGTGCACGACATAAACCCTCTGAACCAACCAATAATGAAAGCTGACCCAGAGGCAAGGTATCCACCAATAGGGTCAAATGGAAACCAAGGTACTACACGAATCCCAATGTGTGATAATGTAAGCCGATGTCAAACATAAGGGAAACCACTCAGTCAAAGACCCATGATACTGATCGATGCTGAGCACAAGGTGACTTATCAATAATGAAAATAGGGCCAGGGTGTAGCTCTAGGCCTGTCCTCAGAGCAAGATGTTGTCGTCAATAAGGAAAAGACCTGCCAGCAAGAAGTCAATGGAGACCTTCTCAAACCAGCATGAGTAAAGGACCAATATAACTGATGTGATGATAGACATAGCACTGACAACCAGGGATAGCTGACTGAAAAATAAGTCAAGAGACACCGCAGAGAGGCCGACTCGGGCTAACTTCCCTTGAACAAAAGCACGACTCAATGTGGCTATGTGGCAACATATGATGACTCTGTATAAGCTCGTTGCATAGGAGGCACAACGAACCCTCCATACGATTAGAAGAGATAACCAATCAGGGGAGAACTGACTCAATAACAAGGTTAAGGCATACCTAAGTCAAACTAAATCCAACCAAGCGGAGGATACTTTGTTTCGAGTGCTTTGTTTAAGGGTGACATGACTGACTCTAGCTGGCAACAATAAATGGAAATACTATCTTGTTCTCGCTCTTTTTTTGGAATATATAGTTTTTTTGGTATTTTTCTTTAAAGCTGGAAAAATAATAAAAGAATGCTATAGTATAGTGGAAATAACGAGTGTCAGCGAAGCAGATGATCTAGTTCCTGGGATTGGAACATTCCTATGCTCAATATAGGGAGGCGAAAACTGGCCAGAGACACTCAAAGGTGTGTTCCTTCCACGGTCAAGGTGTGTCAAGCTATAGAGGTCAAGGGTATGCAAGTTTGATTTTGCAGTCGTCATGGTCAAAATTTGGCTTAAACCCGAGCCCAATTCGCCGGCTTAAGGCCAAAAGGTGCAGATAGTCAAAATGCAATGCAGTAGTACAACTCAACACAAAGGAGCCTCTAGGGTATAAGGCCATAACGAAACGAAGAAGCAAAGAGGAATGAGTCTTCATCGTATAAGTCATGGCAGGACTATAGAGGACTCCCGAGCCTACTCAAATTGGAGCAGCATGGGCAACAAATGTCAGTGAGGTGATAACTAGGATGCCCATGTAAAGGATGGCTCTACCATCATGTCATGATTTAAAGAATTGGCGAGTGAATATGGTTTGCAAACCATAACACGATGGGATTGACCCTATGTCAAGTGTATCGACAGATGGAGGCTAGTATGCATGATGCAATGGAAAAAATGGCTTCCCTAACCTATATGCTAGTGAGAAAACGATACCTGCCATGACGGGTCAACAATCATGGAACCGTTTCGAAACTGTTGAAAACTTCCAAAATGTCCTGAAAATCAAACCATTCTCGACATTCCAAGCTCCCAAGTTAAAAGTTACATGAGACCGAACAAAATCAAGTTTTGAAAAAAATTGACATTTTGAAAGCTTATAAAAATATTTTTGGACTCACCATTTTCACCATTTGAGTTTGAGAGCAAAGAATTGGAGCAAAAGGAGCTAACTTCCCAGACGCCAAATTCAACCGTTCAAATTCCTCCAAAATCTCCAGGTAAGCCTCATTCTTAACTTGTAATTGATTGTGATTATTTTTAGATGTTTTAATTAATGTTTCATCGTTGAGTTTGTTGCCAAAATTTTCTCTGCGGCGTATACGCAGGTTGGTAATATGCGACCTGCATACACGTGGGCCCTACACATGACTGTGTGTAAATGGGACCCACGTATACGTCGCGGACATTTCAAACATAAAAACTAATGGTTGAAAATGATTTTTCCTTCAAGATGACAATCACCTGGTGAGAAAGAGAGCATACCGCAGTAGATGAAGAAGTTATGAACAGTCCTAAGGCTCTGGATGCATTACGGGGATGTGGTTTGCTTAAGTTCTTCAAATTACCAAATATGAAAGCAAACACACGTCTGCTCAAGATGCTTCTTGATTACTGAAACATCGAGGAGGATGCTTTTATGATCGATCAGATGCCACTCAGGATAGAAGTGGAAGATATCTATTTCATTATAGGCCTTTCCCGAAGGGGAGAGGTAGTACATTCCCGGGGGAGAACACGGAGCAATCTCTCCATAGAGGACTACGTACAGATATATTGCCCGGGACATCCGAAGAAAGTCGGAAGTCAGATTTCCATCACACATGTGGTGAGTCTACCGTTGAGGATAATCCTGTTCATCATAGCTCGAGTGAATGGATCAGCTTCTCTACATCAGGCATCACGGCTCAACATGAGCGTGGCGGTTGACTGTCTCACCGCAGTGTTTGATTGGTGTACTCCTCTTTTGGCTAGCATGAAAATCCAACTCACTTCTATCAAGAGAGGATAGACCAAAAACTTCGGTTATGGGACTATTTTGTGCTCTTTCTTCTTTGAGAGAGTCCCTGCACTTTGTCCCAGAGTACCAGTTTTAATCAGCGCCCCACGAGATCCTCGAATGGGCAAGTGGGCTGACCTGATGAAATGTTTGGGAGGTGGGGAGGTTCCACAGACTGCTTTCGACGATGATTTCTTTTCCTGGTGGGATCAGCAAATCATCGCCATTGATGACTACCCCTATGCCAGGTTGGATTTCCGAGGAGATCCCGATCTAGCATTACCACCGACCGCAGCATGGGGTGACATTGGTAAGTGAATTTTGATATTATGATTTTTTTTTATTTTTCAAATATAATAATGAACTTTGAAAATA
Organism: Pinus taeda; assembly: GCA_000404065.3. Lineage (NCBI taxonomy): Eukaryota > Viridiplantae > Streptophyta > Pinopsida > Pinales > Pinaceae > Pinus > Pinus taeda. The sequence continues at coordinate 67,208 of APFE031059039.1, forward strand.
TTTTTGATAGGATTCAAATGACTAATATAATGATCATGTTCCAGATATTGGGCCTGTACGACCAAATGAGTTCCCATGGCACAAGTGTCGCGGCCAAGGGGCCGAAGAGGCGGTTGCAGCCACAGAACAAACTCTACACATAGTTCAGCAGCATTTGGTGAGGCTGACCCATCGAGTACTGATGGCGGCGGTAGAGGACCTTCCTATAGAGATGCAACATCATGTGGTTGGCATGCCACGTAACTGGGTCCACACTTCTAGGTGTGTAGCCAATGCAGTAGTTTCCTACTTAGCCGCTCATCCTGAGCCGGGGAATTAGACATAGTGGACATGATTATGGGCATTTGAGTCCCAATTTTGTATATTTTTTTAATAGACTTATTTATACTCGAGACGCATTATGATATATATATATATATAGTTTGACTTTTTGATGCCTAATTTATTGTGATGAATGATTGATGTGCCAGTATAATGCTTGATTAGTGATAGAATCAGCTAACCAATTATGAGATCTTGGAATATGCAAATAATTAATATAAGTAAATGATCTTTGCAACAACCTCACCCTTAAATAGTGGCGATATAAACATGGATCCCTTACCTGATAAATGTTATTTAATTGTGACACTATCAATTGTGAATCAAGATAAACTACCAACGAGTTGATTTCATGAGAAATTGCCTCAGATAGCAAATTAATGACGGCAGTATACTCAACCATATTGTTTGAAGCGGGATCGATGCATACTCCCCTTTATACCATCAATTGACCAGTTGGATAATACAGTACCCAAGCTGCGGAAGCGAGATTCCGAGTGTGCTAACTAGCACCATCGACGAATCCAAAATAAACCAAGTCATCCATCAACACCTGCCAAAGTAGAACAAAAAGTGTTGATGTCACAAACTCTCGACAAAATAAGCACAAATGTACATAATGTACAAAGAAGCCATTGCCTAGCTACTAATTAAGCAAAGTACTTCTTAAGGTAGAGCCCATTTCGAGGTTCCGCCAATTTGTTTCCTTCAAAATCGATTAACTTGTACAACCCTTTTGTTAAAACTCATTTAATTATGAAGGGATCGTACCACATAGGTTTGAATTTTCCTGCCTCCAAGGTGCTCTTATCTTGGTCATAGACCAAGACAAGGTCACCTTCAGAAAATACCTAAGGACAGACAACTTTATCGTACTGGGCTTTAACCCTTTTCTTATGAGCCTCATTTACTATGGCTACATCTCAATGTTGTTCATAGAGGTGCTCCAAGTGAAGGAGGCGCTCTTCAAGATGAGAGGTCTCTGGAAGGAGCTCAATAGCTAACTTAAGAGATGCAATTTCACATTCAACAGGAAAGATATATTCCAACCCATCAACTAACTGAAAAGGTGTAAAACCTGTAGCAATCTTGAAGGAGGTTCGGTATGCCCATAGAGCGAGATACAACATAAGATGCCAATTGGATCTATTTTTATCAATTTTCCTTTGCAGGATCATCTTAAGAGTTTTGTTTACTGCCTCGACCTGTCCATTGGCCTAAGGATAATAAGGAGACAAATGTTCCTGCCGGAAACCTAGCTTGAGAACCAATTCGAACATTAGTTGATTCTGGAAATGATTTCCATGGTCAGTGACAATCTCTCTTGGGATACCGAACATTGAGATAATTTGATTAAAAGGGAACAATGCCGCTGTCTCACTATCATTTTTATAGGTGGGCATGGCCTCGGCCCACTTCGTGAAGTAGTCGATGGCCACGATAATATACTTGTGATTCGTTGCTGAAGGCGGATGACAAGTCGTAAAATCAATACCCCACTTAGTAAAGGGACCGAAAGTGACAACAGAAAAAAGAGGAGCTAGATGTGCGCACATCTTCCATGTATAAACCTGGCACGGGTGATAGCGTTTGATCACTTCAACACAATCTTTGAAGAGTGAAGGCCAAAAATAGTCGGCACACAAGATACACTGAGCTGTGGCAAGCCCTGATAGATGACCACCACAAGCTCCGTTGTGGCAATCATTTAGCACAGACTCAGCCTCCTCTAAGGTTAAACAGCACTGAAGGATTGAATCAACCCCTCGACGATATAATGTATCACTAATGATGACGTAATTTTTAGCGAGGTGACATAATTTGCGACGTTCATCATTAGAGAAAGCAGAGGGAAACTTCGAAGTCTAGAGATAAACAATGATATCTCCATATCGAGATGAGGAATAAATGTTCGTCAGGAAAACTTTCCTCATAAACAGTATCCTTTCCACAAGGAAACTCGGAAATTAGCTCGGCAAAAACCACAGATTTCTTGGACTTAGCGGACAAGAACTCAAGATAAAATTCTTGTAGAATGACAATCCATCGATTATATTTGCCCTTAATCATTTGCCTACTAAGGACAAACTGAAACGGATTGACTGCTGCCAAGACAAAACTTTTGCGTAGCAGAATATAATAATGGAGCCGCTGGACAGTGTGGACAGCTGCCAAGGCCAACTTCTCAACCGGAGAATAGCGAAGTGCAGGACCTATCAAGCCTCGGCTCAAGTAATAAATTATGTGCTCTGTGAGAACATCATCTTCCTAAATGAGAACCATACCAATGGTTGATTCTGCTGCAGCGGGATATAAAAGGAAGTCCCTACCATAATCTGGTGGACTCAAAAGCGGGGCAGAGACTAATGCCTTTTTCAAATCATCAAATGACCGTTGCGCAAAGTCGTCCCACACGAATGTAACACCTTTGCGGAGCAAACACATAAACCCTTTAGTGATCTTGGCATAGTTCGTTATAAACCATCTTAAGAAATTAGCCTCCCCTTGAAGGCTTTGAAGTTGTCGAATGGAGGACAGGGGAGGCAACTGGACTATCGCCTCTACCTTGAAGGGATCAACTCTAATCCCTTCATTTGACATGATGAACCCTAACAACCGACCGGACATAACCGTGAAAACGCACTTGTTTGGATTCAACCAAATTTTATAAAAATGATATCGCTCAAAAACCATTCGAAGGTGACTGGGATGATCAGTTCTTTTTTGAGAACAAGCAGCGAGAACATCCAAGTATGCTTCGATGATATGTTTGATGTCGTGGAAAGCATATAACATGGCCCGCTGGAAGTGGCTCCAGCATTTTAGAGACCAAACGGCATCTTTCTGTATGCAAAGGTACCCCAGGGACATATAAAAGGCGTCTTATGTTGATCTTCAGGATGGATATAAATTTGATTATAACCAGAAAAACCGTCCATGAAGGAGAAAATCTCATTACCCGCACACTCATCAGTAATCTGATCAATGAATGGCATGGGGTAATTATCTTTCAAACAAGCTTTGTTTAAGTCCCTAAATTTGATGCATACTCGGATTTTTCCTTGCTTTTTATCTACAGCGACTCGATTAGAAACCCAATTGGTAAGAGGAATAGGGTATATAAAACCCGCCTTGAGTAGCTTCTCTACTTTGGCTTTAATGGCTGCCACTTTCCTAGGATTAACCGGTTGAAGTTTTTGACGAACCAGCTTAGCATTTTCATACGTCTTGATCTCATGCTGAACTATAGAAGGATAAATGCCAGGCATTTCCTCATAAGATAAAGCAAATATATCTCGAAATTCCTTGAAAAGTTCGGTGTAAATTTGCACTTCTTCAGGGGAACATTTGATTCCAATGAAGAGATTCTCAATCACGTTAGGGTCCCTAGAGATTTTTATAGACATCATTTCTGAGATCACTGACATATTACCTTTGGCATGAAAGTGTGTTGGACCCAAAGGATTCGATATCTTACAAACATCACTAGTGAATAGATTGGAGAACCTAGCTTCCACTTCCTGCAATGGAGGAAGGAAATATGAATGATGGTGTAAGTCTTCCCAAGGTCGATCTACACCCATCATCACTTCGAGGATTGCTTCTTCAGAAGGTAAAACCATATCTAAGTAGTCCAAGGCAGAGGTGGAATCAAAGGCCCAAGCCGGGGCCACATAACCGTCAAACTCCTCTTCAGAAGAAGGATCAGAGTGGTCGTCTGCGGAGTTAATGGTAGACTGGTATCTAAGCTCAACCGCAAACATAGAGGATGCCATTCCATTTGCTTGTCCTTCAACTAATGTGGTCGTAGGTGAAGGCAAGGTCCAAGGGTCCAAAAAATAATGAGTTCGGAAGAACCCTTCTTGAGGAGACTCCTTGGATGATGAAATGATATTGATTCGAGAAATAGGAGAGGGAAACTCAAAAGTACCCATCAAAGAGGAATACATCCCAACTCCTAGATTCTCAGTAGGCGGGTGAGGGTTATCCACTAAAGGGATAGTAGATTCAGACGTTGCTTGAGGATCAACTAGACAATAATCCAATTGATCAACCTTAATGATTTTCCCTTCATGAGGAAAGCAGATGACATGAAATAGAGTTGAAACGACGACATCCATCTCGTATACCCAATTCCTTCCTAAGAGGAGATTATAGTCTAGGTTAGCATCTATGACCTCTACTTCAACATTGACGACCTTTCCTCCAACACATATAGGAAAGGCCAGGATAATCCCATGCAGCTTGTGAGAATGCCCATCAAACGCAGTCAGAAGGGTAGGTGAAGGAATAGCTGAAGGAGATCCAATGGCCTTCCAGCAAGACATCCACATGACGCACGTGGAAGCTCCCTCATCAATAACGATGTGAAAGATATTAGTCTTTCGGTATGTAGACTTTATCTGGAAAGCCATGTGATGAGGGAGTTGCTTTTTGACATTTAACATGTCAAAAGTGAGCACTAAAGAATTGGTTGGATCAACTGCCCCAATTGCTGAGAGTAAAGCACTTCGCTGAGCCGGACACGACTGGAGAACCTCTATAGAAAACATGGTGCATGGACTTGGGCCAGATCCTCCACAATGGAATAATTCTGGGCAGCCCTAGCATTAGGATTGATAGTCGCGTGTTTAGCAGAACCTTTCGATATCTGTGGTATAGTCTCAACGGGGGGTTGCTCAATATGAAGGTCAGTATTTCCAGGAGCAGTTTTGTCCTTGGAAGTTTCAGCTTCACCGTAATCACGTGACTGAGTAGCCACATGTACATTAGAACCCATCATGAAAACGTTCGATGATTTTTCCCCTTCCTAGCTACCCCCTAAGGAGGTACCAGGATTTGAACTCGCGCTAGTAAGCAATTGTTGCCCTTGGGGAAAAGGGTTGGTTAACATAGCTTGAGAACTAGAAGCCCCTTGCTGCCCTAATAAGCATTGAGCATCGTGAATCTTCAAGCAGAGATGAGTTAAATGGTCTCCACTACACAACTTGCATGGAAACTTGACTTTCTTTTTAGACTCATTTCTACCCCCACCAGCATTATTGGCGGACTTATTTGTGTCAGCCTTCCCATCCTTATTCTTTTTCTTACCTTGTCCTTTATTTTTCGCATTGGAGTTTTGATTTCCTTTGGGGTTATCAGATTGGACGACATTAATCGAAGAGGGTTGGGAAGACGAAGTAGTAGACGATGTGACTTGGTTGTTTGAAGCAGTTTGCAATGACAACTGCTGCAATTGGCTCAACAAGTTCACCGCATTCGTGTCTACCGATCCAATGATACCATCCCCATGGTGACCTGGCTTTGACTTAGTTATGTCAACCTTTGACCCAAGAGCATCTGGCAAGTATTTTTGTAGGATCCTAGACTGAGAGTATATCAATTCGAAATGGCTTGCTCCTCGGAGTAAACTCTCGACATCGAGACATCCTTAGAGATCTCAGGTTGTAAATATTTCAAAAACCATTCGAGACAGTACTCTGGAGGGATTTCAGCTTTTATGAGCCTCTTTCTCCGTCTCCATTCCTGAATATGGTCAGAAATGTGGGTTGTTGTGTCCTGACGAAAATTGGCCAGAAGTTCAGTTCCAGCATCATAACGGACAGACAACTAGAAATGATTTAAGAAAATATTAGCTAATTCAGCAAAAGATGTAAAGCTGCCCCCTGGCAACTCTATATACCATTTGGTCGCATTACCAGTCAAGGTGCACTAAAAAAGTCTCAACCTAACTGAATCATCAATAAGGGAGTTCGACGAGCAACATAAATGGAATGTGGTCACATGGTCGCCCGGGTCCTCACCGCTCTTCCCTTCGAATTTTGGAATGTTTGAAGGAAGTTTGGTTGGGACCGGAGGCCAGGCTGGATTATATTTGATTGGACCGTTTGTTAACTTTGTGAGGTCTGGCAAGCTCAAAGTTGCCAGAAATGGAAGCCTAGGAGGACCTTGGGGGTTCCACCCAGACTGGGCAGAACTCCCAAGGTTCTGAAAAGATGGGCCTAGATTTTGGAAGGCACCAGGTTGCTCGAAGTAACCTATAGAACCAGTTGAACCAAAAGGCATACCTTGTGATCCAACATAACTCGGAGTTTGACGAACTCCAGCCGCAAAACCTCCATAACCGGCAAAGCTTCCTCCTAAAGGATTATAAGGAGCAGACAACCCCTGATAAGGATCCCATGCAGAGGCTAGGGGAGGAATACTTCGGAATGAACTAATCGTGGAGTGCGGCATATTCCCTTGTTGGTCGAGAAATGAATTCCCAGTTCCCATACTACTAACCGCAGGGTTAGCCCAACCTTGAAAAGGATTGCTACCTTGTCCTAAAGAAGAGAAAGGCATAGATCCAATTGTCAGGTTGGAATGTGGTATATTACCACTTCCAAAAGGAAAACACTAGAATGAAGCTGATCCACCCATCATGGATGTGGCGACACTAAACAGAACTGACGGAATAACTTGTGAATAGGTACCAAATGGGAAAAATCCAGAACTAAAAGCATTGGTTTGGGAGTTTCCACTCGTAGAAGGAATGGAGGTAGTCCCAACTAAAGACGTGCTAGGAAAATACCCGAACAAAGAAGTGGAGGGGATGGAAATCGTTTCTCCCCCTTGTAAAGATATTGAAGTCTGCACAGTCGTAGCACTTGTAATAGAAGCCATGCTTCCAGTAGTGGTCATCGATGGTAAGTGCGTTATGTGACCTGGACTTGACGGTTGATGCATTGGAGACCCAACGTATTGTAACACTTCGGGATGACTAGGAGGTAGGGGAGAATTCGGAGCCGCTAACGACTCTGAGAGTTCTTCTACCTCTACGTTATCTTGCATCCGAAAGAGAACTCGAGAAAGTATAGGAGTACTTCTCTCTTGTCCTGTGGAAGTACCAGGTCTATCTTGAGCACTAATGCCCTTGAGGGGAGGATCAATCCTCGATGCATCAACCACCATGGGATGAAACCCACCGGCAGTATTACCTTTGCGCCTTCTAGGTGAAGGCTCTGAACTTGGTGGTGAAAGACCACGAAGTCTTCGAGACCGTCTAGGCGATCGATCAGCCACTTTGAATTTTTTATTAAGATCTAACTAAAGACTCAAAAAATTGGAAGCTAGGCCAACTAGGAACACAGAGCACACACTATAAAGTCCCTAAAGATATCAGCTAGTCAAACAACTTCCAAGTATTTCTGCTCCGGGTGATTAGGACTGGACACCAAAATACGAGAAAGTGAAGTAAGGGGCCTTTCAAAGATAGTCTGGGATAATGATGGCCCAGTCCTATCAACAAAGGTAATATAGGAAATTACACTGACCTCCTAACAACAGCCTGCGCCGGTGCAAGCCCCCAAGCTTCGCAAGGGTGCCCTCCAATAGTACCGTTGACCTTAGGTGCCACAGGATTCCCCTCCGCAGCCACCTGTATAGATCCCTAGGAGTAGCAACTAAGGTTACCAACTCGTATCAAAAGCCAGACGGAACAGTCGTGAGGTAAGTTCAGACAAGTAGGAGAGGGGGTATCTCTCTTCCCTGTCTTTACAGACCCTCGTGCTTAACTCCCAGATCTGGAGCTTTCCTGGTCTTCCTAACGCTATTGGCTTTTCACTCACTATTCCGACTCCTATGTTTGATAGTTTAAAATGGCCTTGGAGAGTTAACTCTCCACACACCTAATCCAAGGCCCTGAAATATCCTAAAACTTTTTGATGTATCTAACTGACAAATATAAAGTTCTAGTATATTTTAAATTAGCGCTTGATTTTAATGGTCTGTTATTTAAGTCAAGGGATAACGGAAGTGAAACTGGTGGTGTTATGACGCAAAAGAAATTAATAAAACCAAACTACATGCACATGCACTTGTTTTTCATTTTTTGATGAAAAGCAATTTCTATAGGGTTCAGAGGAACTTCAAATAAAAGTACGATTTTTCACTTTTCTTTTCAAACTTCACACTCACAAAAGCTAACAAAACTATAAATGTCTAGAAATATGCACAAACTAATCCTAATACAATAAATACATGCCGATGCAAGATTCAAAACTACTCTTAAATCAAAAAATGAAAGTTGCTTGTTTATCGATTTTAGATTTTCCACATAAATGTTTAGATGGAATATAAGTTTTTGTTGCTTATCTCTTCTAAGCACTAAAAGCAAGATGAAGACAAACAAATAGGCACTTTCACTCAACAAAAAGGAAAAATCAATCAAAACAATGTTCAAGAAAGCAAAACAAAGTTTCAAGAAATTTCCTTCAAAAGCAACTCAAAAACGACTTTTCAAACATGCTCTAACAACACTGAAACTTGATGACCGAAAAATAGGCAATGAAGCACTTTGTGAGCTTACGATACAAAACAAGTGGGAACTCAACAAAAAAGGGTGTTTTGAAATGCTTTTAACAATCAACAAGCAACGAGATGAGCTTGGCAAAGGAAACCAAAAGATTGAAAAGACAAATTTCAAGAAAGCGTGAATAAACGACTTTCAGAAAGCAAGAAAAGCAAATGGTCATAAAACTAGTTCAAACATGCAAACCAAAAAGTCATTAAAACAACTCAACACAAAGATTGAAATCAATCTTTCTGCCCTGAATACACAGAGCAACCAAGATTCCTTGCAAGAAACCTTGTGTTCTTAAGCAAAATAAATGATGGTTGCAAGAAAACAAACAAGACCAACATTTTCAGAATCAGAGAGAAATTGAAACAAGACACTTGCTGTAAAACTAAAGACTGTGACAGAATAGTGATTGTTCCAAACTGAATCAGACCATCATACAATCTTCCAGAAACAAAAATATTTCAAAAATCTTGAAAATCAAAGATATACGCGACTATGTTTGCACACAGAGGCATGTATACGCAACAAGGCTTAAGGAAACTTGTGTATACGTAGGTTCACTTAAGGAAAGTTATGTATATACGCTTCTGTAAACAAAGAAACTAGCGTATAAAAAAGCTTCCAAGAATAACAAAGAAAAAGTCTAGAAAAAACTGATCAAAGCTCACAATTCAGGTACTCACTACACAGTAAGAGAAGATAAACAGATAGCTAAGCCCTGATTGGCTTGAATACACCCAAACTAGGAACAACAATAGTGTTGTCCCTAGTGGAGTCGCCAATTCTGTTGTGGGATAACTCCCCTAGGGTCTTGGGTGAATACCCTAGCTGACTGAAGATTATCTATGCAAAGAAACACATATTCCATGCAATCATAATGCTACTATAAGCAAACTCTACGATAGGGGGCATACCTGAGGTCCTACGTTTGAGAAGAGCCTCCCGGGGTCCAAACCCTTCTTGGAGTTCCTTTGCTCCTTTGACCTGCAAAACAAATAATTCAAGAAAGTGTAGTAGTATATGGACTAAACGTCATAAAGGAACCATCTTCATATTATAAGGAAAGGTAGTTAGTTATGCAATTAAGCAACCGATCACATATGAATCATAACATGAAGAAGATTTATATCAAGAACAAAGACATGTGTTTCTTTTATTATAGATAAAGAAAGTATAGAAAAGGAAAAATTTCACCTGAGTCGTCCTTTCGCAGGCTCCAAGCGGAACTGTCTCCTAGATTCGTCCAGTCTCAAGCCTTTAACAAACTCCTTCCATGACTTACTCCATGATCTATCAAGTAGTATGAAATCATCAACACACACAAGGAAAAAAGAGTTTCCTGTAGAATGGGGGAAGTGCAGAAGGCACAAGGATCTTCAGACCTGGTCAGGGAAATCTCAGCATAACATCTTTCTCTCTCTTCTCTCCTCCCTTTGGCCTTCCCATAGAAGCCTTTTTATACTTCTCCAAAAGTAGTTTTTTAGTTGGGAATTCGTTGGAAATAGTTGGGCCACGGGCACTAACAGGTGATCATAAGGTAAAACCCGTGATCTCCGGCCGAAATTAAGGAGATTTATTTTATTTTAAGTGTTTTTATACATATACGTGGGTTGGGTATACACAGACCCGCATATACACACGTTTAGCTCAGGGCAATGTCGCGTATAAGGAAAAAACACTGCTTTTTAAAATTTGGGACTAGGTCTAGAAGGAGGGGTTGCCCTAGGCCATGAGTGCAGCTTCACAAACCTCAAGAGTGTGATTTGGAGCTATAACACATGGGAAGTTTTGTTTGGACCAATCTGTCTGGAAAAGGTGGTGGATGCAACGGTTTCATTTGTTTGTTTTTAATGTCATCATTTTATTTCCTTTGAGTTGGAGTTTCATTTTCATTTTCTTTGTTTTCTTCTTGTTTATCAGCTATTTGAGATTCTTTTTGAAGTACCTTACCAAACCTTAAATTGATATTTTGCAAAGGTAATGTGGGATATGATGGTCCCTCATCTACATTATAAGCTGGTCTCTCTGCTCTGTTATTTGGATTTGGTACAAGTTGAGCAGGAATTTGAGGAGGTCTAGGAGGTTGTTGGTTAGATGGAAGTTGTAATTGTGGTGGATTTATTGGTGGAAGAGAAGGCAATGCTTGTTGAGTGGGTTGTGGTTGATAAGCAACTTGTTGCTAAGGATATTGCTGATATGTTTGAGGATATTGCGAATATGGCTTATGATACTGTTGATATGGTTGCGAATATTGTTGGTATGGTTGAAGATATGGTTGATACTATTAAGAGTATTGCTAAGATGGTCTCCATTGTTGTTGTGGGTAATTTTGGTGTTGCCATGGCATGGGTACATTCCACGAATTCTGAGCATACATTTGATCTTGTGTAGGAAATTGCAAATTCTGGTTTGGAAACATACCTTGAGGTGGAGGTCTTGGTTGCCATGGTCTCTTTGTGCCCATGAAATACACATTCTCCATATCTATGTTATCTACCACATTACAATTCTGCAAAATCTTGACTTTAGAGAAATGAAATATATCATGATTTTCAGTACAAAAGGCACAAACTTGAATGTTTTCTAATGGGCAGTCTTTTAAGGCATGTTTCTTCCGGCATTTTGGACAAAAGACAACCATTATTTGATCTTCCTCTTCTTGTCTTTTCTTGGCTTTAAGAGTGTCAATTTGAGTTCCTAAGGTACTTAATAGATCTGTTTTGAATTCTTCTAACAAATTTCCTATTTCAGCTCTTGTGACACTTGCTGAAGCAGATTTTGTCGCTTTGGATGATATGGCTCTTTTTCCAATTTTGGCTTTTCTCCTAGAATACTTTTCACATAAATCAGTAATTTCTTCGAAAGGTAAGGTGGAAATATCATCTTTGCCCATCAAATTAAGATCATCAAAGTATTCCTCTCGAATGCCCTTCAAAAATATTGTTTGAATGAGATCAAGAGTCATGGATCAATGTTTTGATTTGTGTAAATTGTAAGCAAATCGTTCCAAGTACTCCTCTAGATTTTCATCCTCTTGTTGATTCATACTAAAGATATCATCTTTAGAATCTTTCGATCTACAATAAGGTTGGTATTTATTTAGGAATATTCTTCTCATGCCATCCCAATCAGTTATTGCATGTTCACCAAGTCCCATGAACCATCTTAGTGCTGATGCTTTTAATGTTGCTGGGAAGAGTCTAAGCCTATGGGCATCATCTTTGTAACCATATGTTCGACATACAATGTCAAACTCAAACAAAAATTAATCTGGATCTTCTGAAGCCATGCCATAAAAGTTTGGTAACACAGAAGGAGGTATGTTTTTCATTTTTATTTCCTCATCATGATTGTCTTTTGGTTCTTGAATAGGAAATTTAAAGGTTGAATCTTCCTCCTCTCTTTGATCTTGTTGTTGTTCAGGAGTGGGTCTTCTTGTTGGTCCTCCTCCTTCCTCATCCATTTTGATAGATTCCTCTGGTGATTTAATTTCTTGTTCAGTGTCACTTATTCCCAAGAGAAGTTGTTCTAGAGATTGTTGAGTTATTTTACTACTTTCTCTTTTTGTAGAGGATTTAGGGAGATGTTTCTTTTGTGATTCGTGTGCCAATAGGATTTGTCTCTCAATAAGTGTAAGTCTTTTTCCTGATTTGTGTTTATCCTCTAATTTTTGTATGGTGACTTTCTCAGCTGGTGTTGTGTGTTCAAGTTTTCCTAAAGGGTCTACTCCTGGTGGTAGGTTAGTTTTTGGATGGGGGTTTTATGAATCTACCTTTACTATCTCTAGATCTAGGCATAAGCAAACATGACTTCTAAAATGAGAATTAAAATCAAATATATGTTTTTTTTTTGTTTATTTTAATTTTTTTTATATTTTGTTTTCTTTTTCGAAATCCTCTAACTGCGCCTCCCCGACAATGGCGCCAAAATGTAGTGGTTAATATAGGGTGCTAGATTAGACTAGATTTAATGTCAACCAAGGTAGGTGAACTTAGAGGCACGTGTCTAAAGTCTATAGACCTAAAAGGATCTCATCTACCTAACTAACTGTCTACTGTGACAGGCTACAGCACCCCTTTACAGGGGATTGAAATATGTTTCCTTTCACACTTTAACACTCAGATCATCTAATTTAATTAACTATTCTAAAGAAACAGTGTGTTACTAGTCTGAGTTTTCAACCCTCTTACAAGGATATCATTCACAAAAGCTCTTTCCAGCTAACACACTAAGCATTCATGAAAACCAAAAACTCTTTTAAGCACACTAAAACTCAAATGCATGAAAACAGATTCCACAGAGATACTTCGAAATTCAATGGTCGATCAAATCTTTTACAAGATCTTGTTCAATAATCTAGCAATCAAATTCTCACACTATCACCATGAATCATACAATAATACTTGCAAGAACTTCTAATGGAATCAATAAACTCACAGGCAAGAAAATAACATCAAGCGCTATTCAACACTATTCAGATTCGAAAACGCTATGGAAATGAAAATAAAAGTATACCAATCTCCACGTAGGGCCCGTCCACGCTTCAATGGCACACTTAGGAAACTTTAGGTGATGAAAACGTTAACGCATAAACATTGTAATGGTAAATCGATGCCTGTAATTAAGTTCTGGAAATCAAGTTACATGCAAGAGCAATGTTCTGGAAAAAATACACAAGAACAACAACATTCTGGAAAATACAATATGCAGTCCTTTAATCTTCTTGTCTCCTATCCTTCGTTCACTAACTTTCCCTTCTAGTATATAATCAAATGTACATACATTATCATGCATATGTTTCTGCTTTTGCAAAAAAGTTGATTTTTGGTTTTTCTAAGCTTAACTGATTTCCGAAACAAAACGAAATCAGTTTAGGTAACTCTGGCTTTTTGCTGCTTTTGTGACCAAAAAGGCTAGGTTTGACCAGCATTGACCATGTATCCAGGAGCTTTAGATTTGTTTTTGAATAGATCTTTCACCATGTATGTACATCCTAGATCACGTTCCTATCCTCTGTTTTGATTTTCCTGCCATGCCACGTGTCACATGATAAACCAATTATAGGAAGTCATGACATCCTGTAATTTTGTTGAAAATTTCTAATTTTTAACATAAAAATTCACGAATTAAATTTAATGTAAAACAACAACTATAATGCTTTGATTAATCAATTTCAATGGACTATGAGGGGTTTATGGGAGAAAATGATAGACAAATGATGGATTTCTAGAAGAAAAGGATGGCAATGAAATGGTACCAACAGATACATAGCATATGGCGATATTGCGATAGAATGGTGGACCCAAAAGGTTTATAAACACAACCTTATGTTATTTAAGTTCTGTGGTAAATGGTACTTTGGGTGAGCTTTGGGCAGTAAGTGGTATTCGACGAACTCCACCTGATCCCATACACTGACCGACATGTAGCACGTAGCAAGGAGAGAGAAAAATTCCTTTTCACGGGAGTGATTTCCGTGCAAGTAAGTCATGTGAAATGCAGATCAACCATCAGATCAAATGGTCGCATATCAACGGTATAGAATGCACGAGCAGGTTGGATGATCGGGACAGATGTGAATCATCGAATGAGAACATAACTATGGTGTGGGATGCCAGAGAACCGATAACATACAAGGCTTAACAGCCATCTGATTCCTCTGTTTTAGAGTTTTTCCTGTGTATTTCTCTATGTAAAGAAAGAAGCAATTCTTTGGGATTTTTCACTGTGCCAGTCTTTTCATTTGAAAACAGGTGGCCACCATACCTTAGAGCATTTTTGCAATGATTTTTTAACGCTCAAAAGGGATTCAAACGAACAGTGGCTGAGAGCCAGAGAGCCCAAAAAGGAATGCAAACCGATAGTGCCGATAGGCTTAAAAGCCATTCGATGGCAGCACAGAAAGGAGGTCAGTGGAAGACAGTCCCAAAAAGACAATTAATCAGTCAGATTGAGAGAGATTGAATAGAGGAATAGGACAGAGGGAGAGTTTGTGCACTCTTTTAGACTTGAGGTTTTCGAGCAGATCCCTCTTTGATGTCACTATTGGTTGAGACTCTATTTTGAGCTCACCCTTGTAATAATTTGTTCTTAAAGACTTAATATAGAGGTCAACACTGAAAGCTAGACTAGGAGATGTAGCAAGGAAGTCTGGTGAACTCTTTGATTATTTTTTGTGTTGATGTGCGTGTCTGTTATGTTTTCTAACTACTAATTGTCTATATTCAATCTATTTGATCCATTACACTAAGTAATATAGACATTCCTGCACATGAGTCTATAGTACCTTAATATTGATTTAAGATCTCATTTTCAGATCAATCCTCCACCTTCAATCTTGCAGTTGGATGTCTCAGAAAACTTCCCATTGCAGAGTAGGCATGCGACCGTGAAATTTAGATTATGTGTAAGCGGTGATGCATGGATTTTAGTCTACCCTATGACTTTCCCATCATTTAACGTCTATCTCTGTTGCCAAAAACTCTACCAAGCTTAGCCAATTTCCAAACTAAAACTACTCTAGAAACCTCCACAAAGTTTAACTCTGCCTCCTTTGACTTTATGGTTACATATGCTTTGACTGACCATATCTTCTGATCATAGAGGTCATTTTCGTAGAACCATTTCGAGTGTTCTCTTATCACTTTTTCAGGCTCTTTAAAATTCAATGAAAAAGGACCATATCAATCTCACTTGTCTTCCCTTTTGTGCTCACTAAACTATGAATGAGATACACTATAAAAATGGGTGGGGGAGATTCTTTTTAATCTTTCCTGCTAAATCATGGAAGTTGTATGTCGCCCTTGAACATGTGACTTGTTTCGTTTGTACTCTTATAGTTGGTTTCTAACCAAATTTAGAACCACGCCATTAGCTTGATTCAAGTCACTTTGTTATTGTGTCAGTTATCTCACCCAATTAGTTACCATTCCACTCTATGGGCTTTGGTGATGCCTCCTATGTCACCATGATTTTTGTTTTCTATTCTTCAACCTATGCTTCCAAATTCATTATTTTGTTGTAATTTTATATGTTCAAGGGAGGTATTAGTAAAATTTGACCATTTTCTAGTATCATATATATTTTGTGTCAACCATCCCTATGTCAATTGTGCATCTTTTCTTTAGTTGTTATCATCAAAGACATTATCTTATTGTTAATTTCATGTTGATAATGGGGGATTCTTTAAGGAATTCCTTTGATGGTTTATATGGGGAGGGTTTTGTAATCATGCTCCATCGTCGATCTTGCAATTCACAATATGGGAAAATAGTCCATTGTATATCCCCTACGTTATTAATGTTTGAGAGGGAATGGACTTGTGAAATTTCGATGATGTGTTAGTGGGAATATGTGGATTTTAGTATGCCCTGGGACTTGTTCTTTTTTTAACTCTTCCTCCTTTGAATTTAGGGTTACTTGTGTTTTGATTAACCATATCTTCTCATCCTAGAGGCCATTTTTAGACTTCCACATATGACTGGAAATATCTTTAATATGTCTTTCCATATAAGTGGTGTCCACTTGACTATAAGGTGTTATTATGTAATGGAAATTACTTCAAAGTCATTTCACCTTATCCATGCATGCTCCACTCATCTTGAAATCATATTGTCTTTTTCCATCATTTATCAACACCTTTTCCATCAATGACAACACATTTCTAACATTATCCCAATTTGGTATTGATGGAAACACCATGATCAAACAAAAAGAATGGACATAAAGAATCATAAGCAAAGTGACCTTCTTGTCCCCCCTAGTTTTCTCCTTTGGATGTTGATCTATTTGTGTTGTACGTATCTCTTTTATTCTACTATTGTGAAGCATGCTCACTCACCACTAATAATACTCCCGCTTTTGATTTTTGTGGTTGGAGATACTTCTCTCTTTCGTTTGATTACCAAGACTTCTCCTCCTTTGAAATCAATGTAAAATAAATTTAAATGGAATCCCCCTACAATCTTTGTCCCTCCTGTCAGTATCCTTCTTGTCATATGGAGCCTATAGACTCACAACTTAATTTTGGTATGCTAAAGGCATACCAACGACCTTTCTTCCACCTGAAGGAAGATCTAGTAGAGATAGGCAAGAGGAACTACTCCTAATCGTAGAATTATGATGTAGAATTGCAACTGCTCAAGAAATTTTAATCTAAATCAAGAGATACAATCCTACTCTAATGCTCTGTGGAAGCCAATTCACAATTTAGGACAAAATTCATAAACATGCAATGAGAAATAATAGATGAAAAATAGTTCTCTATGGGAAAGAAACTGCTAAAAACCGATTAAGCTTGCTCGCATCAAATTAGATGAACAAAGATGTATTACAATTGTTAGCTCTTTCTCAGCTCAACCTGCAAGAGAATAACCTATCTCTCTTCTCAATGGGAAGCTCTAACCCATACTTAGCAAACTATGCCTCAGCCTGAGCCTTTATTTCCTTGCATAATTCCTAGAGAGTTAGCCCCAATTTCTTAGGAATTCTCCTCCAATTGAGTGCACAATTCCCAAGGTTGATTATTTGATTGCATGCAACACATGCACACTCAAGACTGGGGTACAACCCATGTTACACTTCCTTGGAATCTCCACCATAGATGGGGAACTCGAAATCTCTTCATTCACTATCTATTTTGGGTTGATTGATTAGTTAACTAGATGATCATTGAGTTGGACTATTGTCCCACTACACAAATGACCTTCCACTAGTTTTATCAACAATTAGAACTATTTTAACTGAAAACAACTTGAAATAAATGACCTTGATTATTGAAATCAAAGCCCTCTAACACAAATTTACCAAGCTAACTGAGTGCCAAGGTTCATGTCACACAAGCTAATTGCATCTAAGTTGTCCACTTATGTGGAAATACAAATACAAATTTCCTCAATTTGGCTAAGTCAAGGTAAAATTGAGACTTTCTTGATGCACTTCTTAACACTAATATCTTCCTTAAGTACTCAAACTGATATCTTGGGCATGCTTTGGTGAAAGTAACAACAACATTATCCTTTGTAGGAACATAATTTAGTTTCACAATATGATTTACAACTTGCTCTCTCAAGAAATGGTACTTGATTGGAATATGATTTGACTTTGAGTGAAAAACAATATTCTTTGACATGTTGGTGGCACTTGTATTGTCACAAATAATAAGAATATGATGATCATAAAACACTTGTACACATTGAAAAGTAAGCTTCATGCACAATAGTTGAGTGCAACAACAAGTTGTTGCAATATATTCTACTTCAGCTATAGATAGTGAGATTGAAACTTACTTCTTGCTCAACCATGAAACTAGAACTTATATAAGAAAGAAAGCACCACCACTAGTTCTCTTTCGATCGTCTACATCACCTGTGAAATCAAAATTAGTATAAACAATTAGTGAAAAGTGCTTACCTCTTCGGTACCACAGTCCATAATCCATTATCACTCTGAGATATTTGAGAATCCTCTTGTATGCTAGAAGACAACTCTATTTGGGGGTTGCTTGAAATATTCTAAAAATACCAATTGATTGTATAATATTTGGTCTTGAAGCTATCAAATATAATAGTTTGACAATGATATTTCTGTATAAAGTCTATTCCATTTCTAGTGATTCATCAGTCTTGATAAGATTTCATCTTGTAACCATTGGTGTGCTCACTAAAGAACACTCCATGCCAAATTTCTGCAATACTTCCTTGAGATAATTTCTTTGTGAAAGGAAATTCCCTTTAGTTTTTCTTTAGTATTCTTCGGTTCCTCCAAGGATAATAGAGCTACATGTGCTTTTCTAGGGAGATTGAGCAACTTCCTTATTGTCTACAAATCTATATTTAAATCACCAACAATTGGATTAGTTGGGTGGTATTTTTTCACATACCTTAATTTATGTTTTCCTTGAGTACTAGAGGGCTCTTCATTGTCTTCTTATGAGGGTGGCTCTTCAACCTTGTCATCATAGTTGATTGGATCAGGGAATCTTGTATTTTTTGGTTGATTGGCTTCACATTCAACATATTCATCCACTTTGACACCAATACAATCAACAATCCTATTTGTGTTCTTATTATAGCATCTATAGCCTTTTTTTTTTACAATATCCAAAAAAATACCTTCATAAACCCTTGCATTCAAATTTCTGAGCTTGTCATCATTCCTCTTGATGTAACACTTACTTCCAAAAGTTCTAAAATTCTTGATCGTTGCAATTCTATCATACCAAAGGTCATAGGGAGTTATCATTGTCTATTTTGAAATGAGCTTTGTTGGGAATCACTACTATTGTGTGAATGGATTCAACCAAAAATATATGTTGAACTTTCCTTTCATCTGTCATATTTCTAGTTAGTTGTTTAACTAACCTATTTTCTCTTTTCGCTACACCATTTTGATGTGGAGTCTATAATATTGTGAACTTCCTCTTAGTTCCATGATTCTTACAATAGACATCAAAGTCTTTTGAAGTAAATTCACCTGCATTATAAGGTTTTTATGCTCTTGATTTTACAAATAGTTTCATTTTCAACCATATATTTGAAATATTTTAGCTTCTCAAAACCTTCATATTTTTCTCTAAGAAAAAAATGTGCATCATCCTACTAAAATCATCAATAACAAGCGTGAAGTACAATTTACCTGTGGGTGATTAGGTTCTTGATGGTCCACATAAGTCCATATGTACCAGCTGAGGTGGCTTTGATGTCGATCTCTCCTTATACTTATATGGTACTCAATTTGTCCTACCTAATTGACAATAATCGCAAATTGTATTCTACAGTTTTGACAACCTAACTAAATACTTGGAAACATTCTTCTTGCTTAATTTGACTATTTGATCAAAATTCAGATGTCCAAGTCTCCTATGCGACAACAAATTTTCATCAATCTTTAAGAAGAAACACGACTCTCCTTTCTCTTTTAGAACATAAACATTAATATCTGTTCTCACAACTTCAACCACTATATCACTTGTGCTTGTAGACTTAATTTGACAATTTTTAACCTTAAAAATCACATCATAACTTTGATCACACATCTAAGACAGACTAAGCAAAATACGCTTCATCCCATCAACATATAATACATCGTTATATTTACCTCTTCCGTTTAACAGATTGACAACTCCTTTACCAACAATCTTACCAGGTGCATTGTAGCCAAAGGTTACATTACCCTTTTCAACTATTTTCCATGTCAAGAACTTGCTTCTATCTCCTTAAATGTGCCTGGAACAATGATTATCCACATACTAGTGATTTCTTTCATTTTGAGCATACAAAACAATATTGCATTGCTATGTATTCTCCTTTTGTTTCCAAACCTTGATCTCTTGTCTACTTTGAAAAATAATCAGTTTAGGCATCTTATTCTTAAGTCCACAATTAGTTACTCTATGCCCAAAAAATTTACATTTAAAACATTGTATCACATTTTTTAAAGGAGAAAATGAATTTTTGTACCTAGATTTGATATTCCTTTGTCTGATTAATTAATTTTGTTGTTGATTTATTCTTCTTTCTCTGAGTTGCATGTAAGATAAATTCACTCTTTAATTTGTTTCTTTATGTGCCTAATTAGTGCAGGTGAAGCAATAGCCTAGAAAAATATCAGGATACCTAGAAAACTACCTTCTAATAATTGACTTGGCTAATTTCTATGTATTTCAATTTTCCTCTCCAACACTGTTCCTTTACTATGCAAAAGTTGTCCCTTTAATTTGCTTTTGTTGATCATTATGTGACTGGGTATTAGGATGCATGTTTTCCTTGTATTTTTTTCTATTATGTAGTCCCTTGTTTTGTTGCAGGTACAAAGGTGATTACCTCTCTATGTTTTAGTTATATCGCTGAGCTAGATTCAACCTCAAATCCAAGACTAGCTTGATATTTGGAGACTCTCTATGGTTCCAAAAGCTCATTTAAATTATAAATCCCTATTCCAAACATACGATCAAATCTAAATTGGGTATTTCTTTTCTAATCCTTTTCTTAGAAAAAAAAAATCACCCTCTAGCCTTTCACAAGCTTGATTCTTCTCAGTCAACTATTGATTCAAAGATTCTTGAATCTTCTTACCTTATTCAATTTATAGGAACAATGATTCAAAAAGTTCAACCTCTTCCATGATTAGCAACTCCTTTTGGGCTTTATTTTTCTTTCTTAGCCTTTCCATCTCTTCAAGTGTACTTACCATCTCTCCTTCTAGGTCAATTTCAACCTCTTCACTATGATAATTGATAGCTTCAACTTCGAGATTATCTATGACCATGAGAATTAAATATTTTGGACTTTCATCATATTTGTCTTCATCCAAAGAATGGGTTACTTCACTTTCAAAGGAGGTGGATTCTTGGGTATAAAGACTCCTCTTCTTAGCCTTCTTTATTTCCTTTTTGAATTTACCTAAACGTTTCTCATGGATCATAATCCTTCTTCTTTTCAAGACACTTTGAAGCATAATGACCAAATTTTCCATAGCTAAAGAACTTAAAAGGAACTTACCTTTATATTTTCTTGAGAATATCTTGAGCTTCCTCACAAACTTGGCTTCTTATTCATCTGATTCACAACATGAATCGTCATGCTCTTCCTTAGACTTCTTATCTACTTTGAAGGATAACTCTTTTTTTGTAGGCTTGCCATTTGAAATTGTCATATCATAAGTAGTAACGATGCCAAAGTAATTGATCTAGAGTGGGAGTGTCCAAATTCGTCATCTTTCAATGGTTGAAGCCTTGGGATTAAATCTCTCAGGAAGAGATCTCAATATCTTTTGAACTACTACCGATTCTTCTAATTTCTCATCAAGACCTGTTATAGCATTCATGACTTCATCAACTCTCAAGAATTATTTTGAAATATATTCATCATCATACATCTTCAAAGACTCAAATTGCATCCTAAATCCGTGAATTTTATCTTGTTTTACCTTCGATCACCTTCACAACAACTACTCATCTTGTCCCAGATATATTTGGCTCATGTGCAGTCCATTACTTTGACAAGTTTTGATTCAGGTAGGCTAGCAAGCAGGGAATTCATTGCTTTAGCATTGCATGTAAACTCCATCTTCTGATCTTTTGTAATCACATTGGATTTTTTTCATATTCATCTTCTACTGCATCCCATACATTAGCTCCAAGTGCTTGAGTGTAGATTTTCATCCTTAGTTTTTGTTGTAGTGACTACAACCACCCTCCAAAATTTTTCCTTAGCTTTGTTTTGGAGCCTCTCTACAAATCTTCATAGAAACATGTCTTGCTTCGTCAAGTACAGAAGCTTTAGTGATTTTCTTGTAGAAATACAGCTTGTCAATCAAACCTTGATGCATTCTCCTTATAGGTTTTTCATCTGGACTTGGTCTAACAGCAAGTTGAGAAGATCCTTCAATAATTTGTGCAAATATGGAGGGCAACCAGTCTTCCCTCCATAAATTGTGTAATACTGACTGCAGCTTGTTGGGTTCCATAATTGCGCACTTTTATTGAGCAGGTTTCACCCAGAAAATTGTGCAATCCTTTCCAGATGGGCTACTCAACCCAGAATTTGTGAAAATCTAGGCAGCAATCAACTCCTCTACCCAGAAATTGTGTAAATATTTTTAGCAACTAGCCCAACTCCCAACCATAAATGCACATTTTCTCCCAGTAGTTGAGCAACCTCTTGCATGTGCAATTGAGTTGACCAATTCCCTCCTGGACCAAGCAAAATAAACTTGCATGCACGGTTTACTTCTCCCAAGGTAGCATGCAAAGGAATCCATTGTTTCAGGGATCTATTTTTAGCAGTTGGAGGTTGTGGAGTACTAAAGAAGGTATGTTTTTTATAATTATTTCAGCGTCTTTTCATTAGAACTTACAAACCTTTTGCATCATGAACTAGGAAAATGATAAGGAATTGTAATAAAACATGTGAGATTAATATGCAAGATGAAAACACTGACAATTGTCATTTCCTTATGCAGGAAGAGGGAAAAACGAGAAGTTGTTGTTCCAAAGGAAAGGACAAGGACGGGTTAACCGTTGTCCCTTTGATGGGAGACCGTATGCAAACAAGGCAAAGCAAATCAAAACGAATCAACCCTGGAAAGGAAGTGGAGATATCGGCTCGATGCAGGAAAGAAAAGAAATGACTGAGGACTAACGATTCGACGAATCCCTCAAGATCCTTGATCCTGAGGGATCGCTATTTTATCTATTTCTGCACTTAGATATCTCCGCCTTCACCCTTATAAAAGGGGAAGCACTGTTAGCTCGAGAGGAGATGTTGTTAGGATTATGTAATTTCCTTTAAGATCAAAACTTTGATCATCGAGTCTCATTAAGAACTGATCTATTGTAATTTCACTTTATGCATTAATACAAACTTGGTTACTAATTCATCTTTGAGTCTAGAATAACTTCAAGCGGTGTACCCCTGGAGCCTAAGGGCCCGGCCCTAGAGGACACTTGCTCTTGTCCCAGTACGTTTGGTTTTTGCGTGGTTTGCTTATCGACGTTATTTGGTAATCTGATGTGTTTTGTAAGTTTACATCACATGCTCTGTTATGTTTAATTTATAAAGGTTTCTAAAGACGGAACTATTGTATTGACTCTACATCATATCATTGTTCCTTTAGGTGTTGATATAATACTGCTAGTGTTTATAAAATACTGTTGCTATTTCATTACAGAGCCTTTGTGTTGTGCACTTGTTTATTAACATTATGGAATTCATCTTGGGAGTTATGTTCTTTGCGATTGTTGGATTTATAAACAATGTTGTTCTATTTTGAAATGCAGTCGTACTCTTTCTAACTGAGGTGATAACTGGATCAGATTACTATTTAAGTGTGTTGTGTGTATATATGGTTTTCAAGCGTTGTTCTATAATTCATCAGTAATCAGTGTTGTTCCATTTGTGTGTGTTATTCAATCTGCCCTTAAAATTGAAGGATTGCCATTTGATTCCTATAGATTACGATTAGTGCATTTGATCTTATAGACCAAGGTGTTATTGCTTGTTAGACTTAGTTGTTGTTCTATTTCTTAACTGTTGTTCCATTTCAGGTTTGTTGTTCCATTTCAGGTTTGATATTCCATTTCAAATTTGTTGTTCTATTTCGTAATTGTTGTTGCATTTCAAGACTGTTGTTATATTTCTTAATTTCTATTCCTTTTCTTGTATGTCGTGTCATTTCTTGTCATTTGCTATTTTGGTGTGAAGAACGATCTCAGGCTGTAGTGAGCATTAACATCTACTTTCTGGCTCCCTGATCCACGATCTGTTCCCTGTTTTCCTTTTCCATCAGTTTCCAAAGGGATGGGTTATTGCTACCGAACCCTTGACTGATAAATTGCTTAGTTTTCAGAATGTGTGGTTTAATCTTTTGAAGTAGTTAGCTGAAAACAAGCACCCATTTACTCTTGTATTTTCAAACACTGTGCTACTAGCATTACTCTAGCAAATGATAGCCTCAGACTGAGACACTCTTTGAAATAACAAAACGTTCCCGGATTGACATATTAATATGAGGTAATTAGAGGTGAAAGAGACCCTTTTTATAGCTCCACATTTTGGCGTCGTTGCCATGGAAAGAGTGTAGCCATTTGTTTTTTTTCAGAGTAGTGTACAAACCTGCTAGGGAAGAATTGGGTTTTGAAAACGGAAGGTAAGAACCTACATGTGGAGCATGTAACAGCCCTGCTCCTTTGCCCACTTTCATGTAGATTTGCTGCTGTTTTGTTTTGGATAGAATTTAGTAGTTAATTTGTGTGCATGACTAAGCAGAAAAAGCCAGAAAAAACCTCTACCCAAGCCAGAAAAAGCTAAGGGGACGGTGACCCTTGGCCGACCAACCTTCATAGATGAAATCTACAAGAAAGAAGAATCTCAGCCCTCAGTAGGACCCAGAAAATATCTTTCTAAATAGCCTACTAGTTCCCTTCAGGCCACAGGATCACCATCTGTAGCCTTTGTTGAGGTGCATAGTCAAACTGAAGAGCAGGACTTTCAAGAAATTGAAAATTCTACTCTAGAACTATTGCATGAAGGGAATTTCAGTAATCTTTGTGAAGGAGGAGGAGAGATAGGGGAAACCAAGGAACCGAGATCTCCTCTTGAAACACTTCAGCCATTGAACAACCCAGACAAGGGAAGTGTTGCAAAAATCATCTTTGAAGAAACTCAATCTCAAACATTAGGCACTCTCATTACCCCAGATAGAGGAAGTGCTATTAAAACTATTCCTATTAAAGTCATTCCCTCTCAACCTAGGAATACCCTCCTAGATATCCCAGAAGGTTATTGGCATATATTCGACCCAATGGCTCAAAACTAGCCAAACACCCAAACCTCTACATTACAATACCCCATAGTGGATTCTGCAGCAAATGCACCTTTGAAAGCAATCCCTTTTCAACATATCCCTACATTCCACAATCTTCCATCAAAAGACCCGGATGAATTTTTATTTGAATTTGATGTATTGTGTAGGGGATATGATTACACCACCGACCCCCAGAAACTGAAACTATTTCCCTCTACACTAAAAGGGTTTGCTTTAAGATGGTTTATGGGATTAGGTGGCGGGGTTATAAATAACTGGGATCAAATGAAAGAATATTTTCTAAAAAAAATATCAAGACTATTGCAAGTCTAGAGAACTGAAGGACGAAATATTCCAAATGATAGCTAGACCAAATGAAACATTAGAGGAGTATGTGGAACGTTTTCAGTATAATCTACAAAGATCTCCTTATGCATCACTGCCTTTACCTGATAATGTGTTAAAAATAACATTAATAAGGGGCATGAAGGAACAATAGATTGAAACATTAAAAATTATGGGAAAAGGAGATATTTATCAAGAAAGTTTTGCTGACATTATTGATTTATGTATCAAGAGCCTGAGAGGCAACACAAGAGTAAAACCGATAGAACATGATCAATTTGTAAGAGATAATAAAATTTCAACAGAAGGAGTAACGCATGTAGAAATTGGAAATTTATTGGAAAATTTTAAAACTGATATACTAGGGACACTAATTACATAACTTGATACTATGCAGGCCAAACATAAGCAAATGGAGGCAAAACAGAATTTGGCAATCTTCTGTCCCTGATGCAGGAAAAAGCATATCCATAAGGAGTGTCCACTGGATGCAATCTAAACATGCGCCATCTGCACAAAAGATCACCTTACGAAAAGTTGTCCCTCACTTCCTCGATTAAAAGTAGTATATAAGGAAGTAGAAGAAGAGCCAGAATCGGTGTATTTTCTCAACCAGTGCCGTCAGTGGCAACCGTGACAATCTGGTATGTTTCCAGACCCAACTTCTTCTTTTCAGCCTCCGCATTATAATGCTCAACAATATAATATGTGGCAAAGTCAATTTCAATCCCCATTTCCAAATTGGTCACCATAGTCATTTCCTTCCTCGACCCCGTGGCTGAATCAAGCAAGCCAACCTGGTTGGCCGAATCTTCCTTATACCCCACCATATTGGCAAAGTAACGCATACTCACCACAATGGACTCCCCCTACTTCACAAAGTTCAGCCTAGCAGAGACCAATGCATTAGCCAATAGAAACCATTCCGCTCCCTCAACCTACACTGCAAGCTTTACAACAAAATCCCTCGTCTAATGTGAGACCGCAACTCCCAGCCCAACCCAACCCCAATCCTAATAACAGACCGGTCAAATCTGTCCAAATCATAGACACACCAGAAGGAGGAGCCGATCTGAGGGAGTGTAATGATCTTGAGTTAAGATCTAGGCATATTATTGAAACCGAGGGAGATAAGACAGTCCAGGTTGAAAATCAGTTACCCAGAGAACATCTGTCATAAGAAGAGGATGTGAATAAACAACAAACTCATAATCAAGCAACCATATCCTCTCCCCCATTCCCAGAATGATTAGTCATACCTCGACCTATACAATATCGTGATTTTGACATTCTGGGAGAATTACAAAATTTGTACATAAAAATTCCATTCCTCCAAGCCATTCAAGACATCCCGATATACACAAAAACTATCAAAGAATTGTGCATAAAGAAACCAAGGAGGAATATAACAAATAATCCAAGAGTCCAAGTATTCAACACTCTATCTAACTTATTATTAGGAAAAGAAACATCCATTAAATACGAAGACCCAGGAAATTCAATAGAAATTGTCCAAATTTATGGTCAGAACCTTTCCAATGACTTAGTTTATCTAGGAGCTGCAATCAATATCTTAACCACCACTACTTGCCAAAAGCTAGGCATTACATCTGTAGAACCCACCTCTACCTTGCTAGAATTGGCTAACCGATATGTGGTTAGGCCAGAGGGCACACTACATGATGTCATGGTCTCTGTTGACTCCTGGGAATATCCAACTAATTTTCTGATAATAAATACCAAAACCCGTTTTGATGGACATCCATTGATTTTAGGTAGACCTTGGCTTGCCATTGCCGATGCTTATATTGGTTGTTGGCAAGGAAATATGATCATAACCAGAGGAGCAGATATCAAGAACTTAGTTCTATATCCTCCAGTGCAACCAAGTGTCACAATAGTCAAAACTAATAGGCACCATGTATCATACCTTACTGATAACATTAGATCTCCATTAACTATACAAGAGGCACTTGATTTCAAAGACCAAATAGAAGATGATGCCATTAATAATTTCAATAGTCAAACTGAAATCACATCCCGCACACAATGTCACATGATAAAAGCAAGATTTGATAGTGAATTAGAACAATATTCTCTTAAAGATACACATGATCATACAATACATGTTACCTCTGTTGCAAATAGTAAAATTGTGGAAATTGAACTGGGAAAAACCTTAAACGTTAATGCCAACCTCACATCCGAACAAGAAATGAATCTCATCCATGTGTTAAGGAAATATAAAGAAGCATTTGCATGGGACTACCCTGATATGAAAGGAATTGACCGCCAATTATGTACACACCACATTTACATAGAGAAAGATGCGAGACCTGTTCGACAGCCTCATAGGAGACTAAATCCTCACCTAAAAGATGTGGTAAAAGCTGAACTTCAAAAACTTTTAGATGTCAATTTCATTAATCCTATCTCTGATAGTAAATGGGTCTCTCCGCTTGTGGTGGTACCAAAAAAGAATGGGAAATGTAGAATCTGTGTGGACTACAGGGAGCTAAATAAAGCAACACAAAAAGACCACTTCCCTCTCCCATTCATCGACCAAGTATTAGACACTTTGGCAGGAAATAAATTCTTTTCTTTCCTGGATGGCTTCAGTGGATACAATCATATTTAGATTGCCCCTGAAGACCAAGACAAAACTACTTTTACTTGTCCTTGGGGAACATTTGCCTACCGAGTTTTACCTTTTGGCTCATGCAATGCTCCTTCCACATTCCAAAGGGCTATCCTTAGCATTTTTGCAGACTTAATAAATGAAGGACTTGAAGTATACATGGATGAATTTCCACCATATAGAGATGATTTCAATCCAGCACAGGATACACTAGAAAAAGTCCTACAATGTTGCATTGCTACCAGGATTTGTTTAAGCCATGAAAAATGTTATATGATGATGACGGAAGGACTTATCCTAGGACACTATATTTCAGCAGCTGGCATTTAGGTAGACCCAGCCAAAATCCAAATACTTTTTCTTATTCCCACTCCTACCACTCAAACAGAGGTACGCAGTTTTCTTGGATTTTCTAGTTATTACAGGAGATTTATAGAACGGTATTCGCATATCGTTGCACCTTTGTATGCACTAACTCGTAACATTGATTTTCTTTGGACAGAAAAATGTGAACGTGCTTTCAAGGATATGAAGAAGCTTGTATCGACAGCCCCAGTCCTTTGAGGACCAAATTGGGATTTTCCATTTCAAATATCATCTGATGCCTCAGATACAGCCATTGGAGTAGTCCTTGGGCAGGAAGAGGATAAAAAACCATATGCAATTTATTACATCAGCAAAAATTTGTCCCCTGCTGAATTAAACTACACTGTTACTGAAAAAGAATTTCTAGCTGTAATACATGTTGTCAATAAGTTGAGACACTACATTACTGGATATCCTGTTATCTTGTACACAGATCATTTTGCCATAAAATATCTAGCAAAAAAGCCTATCACAAATGGGAGAATAACTAGATGGCTAATTTTATTGCGGGAATTTGATATTACAATCAAGGATAGACCTAGAAAATAAAATCCTGTAGCCAATTTTCTCTCAAGAATGCCAAAGCCAATTGATGCAGCAACAGTTGAAGATCAATTTCCGGACGAACATCTATTTGTTGTGGCTGTTCAAACACCCTGGTATGCTGATGTTGCCAATTACCTAGCAGTAGGTAAACTACCAAAGTATCTAACCAATAATGAGTGGAAACAAATTGTTCAGTGGAGTACCCAATTTTCTTGGATTGGGGGCTATTTGTTCCACACAGGGGCAGACTTGCATATCAGGAGATGCGTTCGAGCAGATGAAATCTTTGACATTTTGAAACCCTGCCATGAAGGACCATGTGGTGGACATTTCGCCGATCGCAAAACTAGACATAAATTTCTACAAATAGGGTATTATTGGCCCAGGATTTTCAAAGATGCAAAGAAATTCGTCCAAGCCTGTGACAATTTCCAGAGAGCAGGACGCCCTGGTCATTCTGATGAGATGCCTATGAAACCACAACTAGCCATCAAACCATTCGAGCGATGGGCTCTTGATTTTGTTGGACCAATTAACCCATGATCAAACCAAAAAACATATATTTTGGTGGCAACAGAATATGTCACCAAATGGGTGGAAGAAGAGGCATTGCCAAGAGCTACAGAGGACTCTGTCATACAGTTCTTGTTCCATTGATTTGTACGTTATGGCCTTCCAAGAGAGATAATTACAGAAAGTGGACCATAGTTTGCTGGGAACAGAATAGCTGCAACACTCAACAACTATCATGTCCAGCATAAAATCACTACTCCATACCACCCACAGGAAAATGGGTAGGTAGAAAGAAACAATAAAATAATAGAAGAAATCCTAAAGAAAACCATTGCGTCACATAGACGTGATTGGGCTACCAGACTACCTGAAGCAATGTGGGCTTACAGAACAACATGGAGAAGCACCACTGGTTACTCACCTTATCAATTAGTGTTTGGAAACAACCCATTTCCCCATAGAATTTGAAATCCAAACATTACGAACAACACAGGAAGTTGGCTTAGATCTAACCAAGGCACAGATTAATCGATTACAACAAATCAATGAGTTGGACGAAATTAGGCTCTCTACACTTCAAAACACTACCCTGGTCGAGCAACAGCGAGCTAAATGGCATGATGCTCTCATTAAAAATAAAGTCTTCCACGAAGGAGACTGGGCTCTTTTGTACAACTCCAGGTTTTAGGACTTCCCTAGGAAACTCCAGACTCGTTGGTTGGGACGATACGAAATCCAGAAGGTACATGACAATGGTACCCTTACTCTAATCACTATTGACAGCTCTGGATATGCCTTTAAGGCAAATGGCCACCGAGTTCGTATTTATCACAAACCACTCACTCGGGAGTCCTTCTGCCAACTTCTACGACAAGATTCTGAAATGGAAATTTTGGGGGAGGAAGAGAAGTCTTCCTCACTTGTAACTCATTAAGAAATTTATTTCTTTTTACAGTTTGTACATAATTTCTTTTCTTTTGTTGAATCATTTTTGTGCATATTTTTGAATCAATGTTTTGCCGTTACTATTTTTTGTTGTTCCTTTTCTCAAAAGAACAACATTTTACTCCGGCTGTTCCTTTTTCAAAAGAACAACACCCTTTGGATCAGTCGTCATTTTGTTGTAATTTTGTTCCTTTTCTTTATTTCTATGTCCTGCTATTCCTTTTTCAAAGGAACAACATTTTCGTGTTCTCCTGTTCCTTTTTCAAAGGAACAACATTTTCGTGTTCTACTGTTCCTTTTCCAAAAGAACAGCATTTTCAGTTTCTGCTGTTCCTTTTCCAAAGGAACAACATTTTTGAGTTTTGTTGTTCCTTTTCCAAAGGAACAGCATTTCTGTGTTTTTTTGTTCCTTTTCCAAAGGAACAACATTCTCGAGTTTTATTGTTCTTTTTCCAAAGGAACGGCATTTGTTTGCTTTGTTGTTCCTTTTCCAAAGGAACAACATTTTCGATTTCTGTTGTTCCTTTTTCAAAGGAACGACATTTGTGCGTTTTGTTGTTCCTTTTCCAAAAGGAACAACATTTTTTATTTCTGCTGTTCCTTTTCCAAAAGGAACGACATTTGTTTGCTTTGTTGTTCCTTTTCCAAAGGAACAACATTTTCGATTTCTGTTGTTCATTTTCCAAAGGAATGGCATTGGTGTGTTTTGTTGTTCATTTTCCAAAGGAACAACGTTTTCGATTTCTGCTGTTACCTTTCCAAAGGAACAGCATCTGTGTGTTCTGCTGTTCCTTTTCCAAAGGAACAACGTTTTCTATCTTTGTTGTTCCTTTTTCAAGGAACGACATTTGCGTTTTATGTTGTTCCTTTTCCAAAGGAACAACATTTGTGGTCTTTTGTTGTTCCTTTTTCCAAAAGGAACACCAATTGCATTCTTTTGCTCTCCCTTTGAAACAACGTGTTCTTTTCGCTGTTCTAAATTAAGGATGCTTATTGTTCCTATTCTTTCAAATCTTTTAGAATACAGCTATGCACTTATGCAATGGATACAAAATCACAACATACTAAAATCAGTGAATCATAAAATCGCTATCTTTATAAGAAATTTCTCTAAATTGGTAAGAGGATAGAAGGAAGGACACACTTATTCATTATCTCTTGCTATCATTGTTCTACTAATTCTGCTCTCATTGGTTATTTTTATCATGTTGGTCTCTTTTGATCCTCTTTGATTATTATTCAGGAATAAGAGCAAAGGGTTTATATCTTCCTATTGGGATGTTAAGACTTCTTCCACCATTCCTACTATTAAGGAGTGTTGAACCACCCTTTGTGTATAAATAGGGAAAGTACTGGATGAAAAAGAAAGAAAAAAGAGTAAACATGACTTATAAGTTGTCAAATGTAGGGTAGGGGGTCTCATCAAGAGCCAGCCTACCATGATCATGAGGACAAAAGCGAAGTGGCATTCGCACTATGGCCACCACACCAGGGATATGGTCCAAAAGGTATATCAAATAAAGAACCCTTAGAATAGGAGGTCTCATCACGAGCCGACTTTCCCACCTTTTTCTCCTTCCACCTGAATGGCTTTATGGCTAACTGGTCACCAAGCCAGCATAATGAGCTACATTTTGACATCGCACAACATTTTCTAAGCATACACAAAGGATCATGGTTCCATGGGTGAAATAAACAACTCTGCCAAGGTTATGGACACTTGTCGGCAGCAGAACACTGTTAATGGTATTTAAGTCACATTATTTACACCAATAGGTAAGTTATTAGCACCCTTCTGTTTCTTATGCCTTAGTAATCAATTACATATTATTTCCCAAACCATACAACGCATGAATATCTATTACCACCAATCATGACAGAACAATTGACAATGACCGCATGAGACTCTGTATCCGCGGCAGATGTCATGTCCCCAGCCTTGCATCATATCACCGCAGTATCTTACGTATTAAGCAACCCAACTCTACACCTCAATTTCGCTAATTTGCCACTTTTGTAAACATGGCATATTGCCATATGCTGTTCCTTAAGGACTATGTTTCAGAATGGGTGCCACTCCTTTATTGGATAGCCGGGACGGCCTATCACATTGCGGGGGGGGGAGGTTAACCTCATCATTCCTTGGATTACGTGTCAGATTACTATTTGGGAAGCTGTGTACTGGGGTATAGCATGGATCAACGGTATACTATTTTTTTATTTTTCTGCATGACTTGCTGTTCATAAGCCATTTCCATTGTATATTCTGCAACATTAGATTTTGAGCGAGTCTTGCTTTTGTCAGCCTCTCTGTGTTTTAACATTGTGAACAGCTTCCATTCCATTGAGATTTTACAGTGAAACCATAAGCATGGGAGGAAGATCAATTCGGAGAGAACCGCAGGTGTTAACAGTCTTTGTTGCTGCCCGAGAAATCTTGGCAATAACAGGGTGGCTAACTTATATCAACCGCTTGCAGGAGTCTAACGAGACTGTGGCAATTGAATTCTTGCAGAACTTACAAGAGGATCACTCCATAGTGAGGGGGAGATGCATAGCAGTCACCGATGACATAATTGCAGAAGTCTCACGACTGCCAACCGCTGGACCTGTATGGACGTCAAAGAAGGAGAGATTGTAGAAGGTTATAGAAATCTTCCAAGACGAAGGCCAAAGCCTGACAATTAGAGGAAAGGGGTTCTGCCAGCAGCACTAGGAAAGTTGTGGGTGGAATTGGTGAAGACCATTCAAAGCTACATCACCTGTGAAGGCAGAAAAGACGTGGTAAGACCACGACATCTTAAACTCTTAGTTGTACTAAAGCAAAAATGCTTTGTAAATTTACCTGCATTTTTTAATTCATTACTTCATGACGTTGCACGGAGCATAAAAAAGGCATAGCATGTAGAGTCAGTTGTTAGTCATCATGGGTTGATTCAGTTTCAGCCATAGCCTCACCTAGCAGCAGAGCAGCTGGGAAGAGCTAATTTCCATGATAAATGGAGGATTGACCACACTATCCCCAAAACGTAAACATGCCACCAGTACAACCGAGCGTCCAAAAAAATGTAGGAAATCGGTCCAGCTAGCACGACTACGAGGGAGGCTGGAGAAGCCCCAAGAAAACACTAACCAGCTGGTAGAAATAGAAGATGAGCAACCCCCATGACCATAAGGGGAAGACGATGAGAAAGGAATGCAGGAAGAAGAGGAAGGAGAAAAAGAAGAAGAAGCCGAGCAATTTGAAGAAGAAGGAGAAAAAGAAGAAGAAGCCGAGCAATCCGAAGAAGAAGAGGAAAAAGAAGAAGAAGTTGAGAAATCTGAGTAGGAGGAGGAAATGGAACAGCAGGAAGGTATCCCATTGCAGGACCCATTGGGAGAAGATGAATTGGCCAAAGTTTTGGCCAATATGGGCGAATATGGCCAACCTTCCAATCCATCAGACCTCCCTGCAGAAGAGAAACCTCAGGAGGAAAATGCACCAAAAGAATGACATGCAAAGGAGGCAGAAGAAGAGAATCTACCTGTTCATGATGAAAATATGACAGGAGATGCTGAACAGGAACAATCCGTTCCTAACCAGAAGACACCAAAATAAATTCCGGAGGAAACAGAGGTAAAAAAGGAGGTCGCCCAAGAAATAACAGAACCAGTTAGGGTTCTTGCCCCAGAACAACTAGAGTAGAGCAATGAAGAAACACCCTAGAGAGAAAATCAGGGAATTAGTCATAGTCTATGCCATAGTGAACAACCTGCTGTTCCTTCTAAGGAAATTGCGGAAATTAGGGAATTGTGAAAGGAACAGTAGAGGTTACTAAATATAATAGTTCAGCTCCACCAACAGATTAGGATTCTAAAAGAAATACAAAGGGTAAAAAGGACTTCGGGAAGGAAAAATGCAACCACTCTAGTAAAACCCCTCAAGACAAAGGGGTGCAGGACCATATTCCATCCTGCTATCAAAACCCTGTCGAAAACCAAGCTTCTATTCCAAATGATGCTGAGGAACAAACTGTTGTTCCATTTGAAAAGGAACAGCAATGGATTGATATCCACGTTAAGATAGAAATGGATGAGATGTTGACCCGCGATAAGGAAATTCAGACGAAGGCACCACCTTCGAGAGTGATAAGAGTCATGAACTCAAAACAACGCAATAAGAAAGTTTAGGTGAAACTCTCGGCCTCCACTGCCCATGGAAAAGAGATCCAAAAATGGTAACCCTATGAAAGGGTTTGAAGCAAGCTCAGCAAGTAACAGAAAAGCTTAGAGAGCAAACAGTCCCTCGAGAAAAGTATGAAGAGCTACAACAACAACTTAGGAACATCAATCTATCCGAAAGCCAGGCCTTTGAAGGGTGGCGAAGGGAAGAAGAAAAAGTCGTGAAGGTAACTCGTAGGTTAGATATAGTTATCAAGCAGATGGATACCTTATGTTCTTTATACAATGACGTCCTAGCA
Organism: Pinus taeda; assembly: GCA_000404065.3. Taxonomy (NCBI): domain Eukaryota; kingdom Viridiplantae; phylum Streptophyta; class Pinopsida; order Pinales; family Pinaceae; genus Pinus; species Pinus taeda. The sequence goes on from APFE031059039.1 coordinate 101,991, forward strand.
TGTAGAGCCCCTGCTAAGAATTATGCCTTATTTTTAATGGAACGATATTTGCAATTGAAAATAAAGGCTGTTAAAGCAGGTGCTCCCATACAAATTAACACCATCAATGACTTTATAAACTGCTGTAAGCACTACGGGGTAAACGTTCAAAGACTACTGTGTGAGTTTTATTTACATAACCTTGTATTAGAATAAGAGACTGAGCTGAACCTTGGCCCTTTTGTTGGGGATATCCAATTACAGGCATTTATTTCATTTGGGATTAATCAAATTAAATGGCTTAAAGCCTATAATGCTTTCCAAAGGCAAGAAAATGGACTAGATTTATGGACAAGAGATGAGCCTAGGGATCCAGTACAGTCGTGGAAAAAACATAGAAAAATCATGAAGACTCCAGGTGTAATTGAAGCATTAGGACCCATGCATGAGGCACTCATTTGACAGGGATTAGAATACTTTTTCTCTATCAAATACCCTGCCATTGATGCAGCTAAATTTCGATATCAAATCTCTAATCCGAATATCCAGCTCACGGAACCATTTAAGTATGAAAATTTTAAATTAGCCGCCAACTGCTTGTACCTCTATGGCGAAATCACTTTGAGGGCAGGGCCATCCTGGTTAGGATATAGGTTCCAGAGTCCAATTATTTGGCACCCTACACCCCCATACCAAGTGCTGTATGAGATGCTTGAGGGTCGGATAGGCCATTTCTTTGAATACCTAGTTACGCATCATGGCTATAGACCTTCACATGAGATTCCATCTCCAGCCTACTCACTCACTGCCTTACACGTCAACTACAATGTTTTCATGAGGGCATGAAAAAGGGTAAGCAGGGGGGTGTGTGGAGTACTAAAGAAGGTATGTTTTTGATAATTATTTCAGTGTCTTTTCATTAGAACTTGCAAACCTTTTGCATCATGAACTAGGAAAACGATAAGGTATTTTAATAAAACATGTGAGATTAATATGCAAGATGAAAACATTGACAATTGTCATTTCCTTATGCAGGTAGAGGGAAAAATGAGAAGTTGTCATTCCAAAGGAAAGGAAAAGGATGGATTAACCGTTGTCCCTTTGACAGGAGACCGTATGCAAACAAGGCAAAGCAAATCAAAGCGAATAAGCCCTTAAAAAGAAGTGGAGATATCAGCTCAGCGCAGGAAAGAAAAGAAATGACTAAGGACTAACGGTTCGGCAAATCCCTTAGGATCCTTGATCCTGAGGGATCGTTTTTTTATCTATTTCTGAACTTAGATATCTCCACCTTCACCCTTATAAAAGGGGCAGCACTGTTAGCTCGAGAGGAGATGTTGTTAGGATTATCTAATTTCCTTTAAGATCAAAACTTTGATCATCAAGTCTCGTTAAGAACTGATCTATTGTAATTTCACTTTATGCATTGATACAAACTTGGTTACAATTTCATCTTTGAGTCTGTAATAACTTCAAGCGGTGTACCCCTGGAGGCTAAGGGCCCGGCCCTGGAGGACACTTGCTCTTGTACCATTACGTTTGGTTTTTGCGTGGTTTTCTTATCGACGTTATTTGGTAATCTGATGTGTTTTGTAATTTTACATCACATGCTCTATTATGTTTAATTTATAAATGTTTCTAAAGACGAAACTATTGTATTGACTCTGCATCATATCACTGTTTCTTTAGGTGTTGATATAATACTGCTAGTCTTTACAGAATACTATTGCTATTACATTACAGAGCTTTTGTGTTGTGCACTTGTTTATTAACATTACGGAGTTCATCTTGGGAGTTATGTTCTTTGCGATTGTTGGATTTATAAACAATGTTGTTCTATTTTGAAATGCAGTCATACTCTTTCTAACTGAGGTGATAACTGGATCAGATTACTATTTAAGTGTGTTGTGTGTATATATGGTTTTCAAGCGTTGTTCTATAATTCATCAGTAATCAATGTTGTTCCATTTGTGTGTGTTATTCAATATGCCCTTAAAAGTGAAGGAATGTTGTTTGATTCCTGTAGATTACGATTAGTGCATTTGATCTTATAGACCAAGGTGTTACTGCTTGTTAGACTTAGTTGATGTTCTCTTTCTTAACTGTTGTTCCATTTTAGGTTTGCTGTTCCATTTCAGATTTTTTGTTCTATTTCGTAATTGTTGTTCCATTTCAGGACTATTGTTCTATTTCTTAATTGTTGTTCCATTTCTTATCTATCGTTTCATTTCTTGTCATTTGTTATTTTGGTGTGAAGAACGATCTCAGGCTGTAGTGAGCATTGACATAGTCCGGCTCCCAGATCCACGATCTGTTCTCTGGTTTCCTTTTCCATCAGTTTCCAAAGGGATGGGTTATTGCTACCGAACCCTTGACTGATAAATTGCTTAGTTTTCTGAATGTGTGGTTTAATCTTTTGAAGTAGTTAACTGAAAACAAGCACCCGTTTACTCTTGTATTTTCAAACATTGTGCTACTAGCATTACTCTGGAAAATCATAGCCTCAGATTGAGACATTCTTTAAAATAAAAAAACATTCCCGGATTGACATATTAAAGTGAGGTAATTAGAGGTGAAAGAGACCCTTTTCATAGCTCCACAGAGGTTACATGCAAGGATCATTTCAGAAACCTCCCACCAAGTGTCGCTTTCCATAGATTTGTGGCATGCATGTCACAACCTCGATGTTATAAAAAATCATCAACCGGATGCCACAGAGCTCATTCCTCACATCAACCTTGTAGCTCTGACATCCCACATCACATCTAGGAGTTGTTGGCACACTCAACTCAACTGTTTTGGGGTAAGCATGCTTTCCATGACTTGTGTTACATTTTTGGCACTTTTTGTTTTTCGCTTCGTATGAATGTTGTTTGCTTGATTTAAATGAGCGCTTGCTATCATTTTGATACATATTAGATTGTATAAGCACCATTTTAGTTTTCGTTGCTATCTCACTATTGTCGCATGTATGAAACAATTTTTCATGAACAGTCGCCGATTCGGCGACTTGCTTCACCCACATGCATGTTGATCTATTTGCTGAATATTTCACTCAATGTTTGCATGCATGATCAATCACTTATTCTTTCACTTACTGTCTCCATGCATTCACTTCCACATTTTTTTAGTTGCCCGTCAACGAGTCTAGCCAAGCTTAGCCTGGACTCTACCTTCATTGAGACAACATTGTGCAATTTGGGGAAGGAAGGCTCTGTCTTCCTCTCCATAAATGTGAATTTTTTCCCAAGCACTATCCTCTAGGACATTTTCGCACATTTCTGAGGGATAGTGACTGTTGGCCCAGAAAATTACGCAATGTAGTCCCTGAGTCTACAGTCACTCCTAGTTATAATTACTCATTGCATGATTCCAGTAGCCAGCAACCAGACTGGACTTTGCATTGCATAGTTTCAGCACACAGTCAGTCTCCCATCATCCCAAACTGTGCCTTGGATGGTCTTGGCAGTCAGTCTCCTGACCTCCCAGCCAAAACTGCACAACCTTCATGATCAATCACAGATGTATGTTGTAAGTCAACTCTCAAGTGCATTTTGGTTTTCAACAAAAATATTGCTTGCCATGAGTGTTTCCATGTCTCCAAGTATTGCAGGTGTTCATCTACCTCTCAGTAGTGCAGGTACAATGTTTTCAAGGGAGTAGATTCAAAGATGTCATTCAGAGCACACTGGGGATGCAGTTAATCAAGTGTCTTTGAGCTTGCCAACCCACGAAGACATCAAGTTGTTCGTAGATGAGGACATCAAGATATGATGGTAGCAACATTACATCAAGCATCATCATGAACATCAGTTGAAGGCAGCATACGGAACGTAGTGAATGCGAGAGGAAGGTTGTTAACAACATAAAGGCAGAACAAAGTCGCAAGCTTGAGAAGATCCAATGATGATGAAAGAAACTTTGTAGACTTAGGCTATAAGGTGACAACGCAACATGAAGATTGCGTGAAGACAGATAGCGGAACAAAGAAGGAGTTGCATGTGTTGAAGCAACAACTCAAGCAAGAACATGAGCTGCACAAACAAGCGAATGAGTTGTAGTAGGAATAGGTGTTGGCTTTTTGGGGCCTAACGCAAGTTCAAAGTTAATTAGCCAAACAAATCCCTATACTATTGGCCCTTTCGGAAATAATCTGTAGAGCACGGAATGAGCTCTCACCTGAAGTAGTATGGGATGGTGATAGAACCAAGTTTCTACACCTTTGGGATGTCTGATGAGTTTGACTGGTCCAGTTTTTGTCCCTATGTGCAAGCTACTTCATGCACTTTCCCATTCCTCGTGGCTTGATACACTGCCTTCATGCAACCCTAACAAGGGGTTGTGCTGCACTATTACCCAAGATCTTATTTATCTTCTAGTATTGTTTAAGCACCTTCGCCTACTTAAATGTCTTACATTATACTTAACAATGCAAAACATTCATATAGGTTGGTGCAGTAAATGAATAGTATAATTTTAAATTATATCCAATCATGCATTAACTAGGAAAAGATACACAGAATTATAGCAGAACTTCTCTTTATTGATTCATCCAATGATTATAGATTCGACCTACCCTATGCACTTAGCTGCAGGGGTCCATGCACTCAGCTGCAGACTACTAGGCCTCTGTGCACATGGCTACAAAGCCTTCTCCAACTCTAGATCCATAGACTCAACCACTTAAACTTCTCTATTTTTCTTATTCTCTTCATTCTTAGTTAGTTCTTTTCTACACTTAGAACCTCACTCTATTTATACAATCCCATTGTCCACAGACCATGGTAGGTCTATCCAGCTGACATTACATTACAAAATTAGGGTAGACAACCCTGTGACTCTATCATAATTTCGCGCCTTGCGTCAGTAATTCGCGGAGCTTTTACACCAAGATTTGATCAAAAAACTTGGGCTTTAAGCCCCAAAACATGCCTTGGGGCGGGGGGATTCCATGGCCAACAGGGCCCCAACACAAACATCATGACTTGCCCTCAAGTCACTCTATCAATACGGAGATATTTGCATGGAGTCCCTCCATTTGTTCTCGAACTGCGGCAAGGTCAACAACACATTGAGCTGTTGCTTGTTAGATTTGCTGCATACGTTGTTCTGAGACCTCTGTGTCAGAACTGCTTCTCTGCATCTGTGCTGGTATCCCCTATATTTGTTTATAGTCCCACGCCTTTGTCCAGATGCGTGGAGCGTGAAGAGTGTGATTCTACTGGTTCGTTAGATAGTCGGGCCACCCGCGTAGGGCTTCGAGCAGCTGGTGTTCACTTTGCCTGGGAAAGGCTCTCCATTGAGTTTCACTAACTATACCGCGCCTCCATCTGTGACCTCCTTAATAATGTATAGTCCTATTTAATGCATTCTGAACTTTCCCAAGAATCTATCAAACTTACTTTCATCCAACAGCACTAAATCATTCACCTTGAAGGTGCACAACTTAATATGGCGATCGTTTCAGGCCTTCTCACATTACTTTTGCACCTACTGATGAAAGCCAGCAAGGAACTGTTCCTCCTCAAGTTCTTCCAATTACGCAAGCCTTTCTTTGAGGGCTTTGTGGTCCGTCATATTTGTGAGCACTGCTATGTGGAGACTAGGTACAATATACTCCATTGGAATGACAACCTCCACACCATAAAATAACTGGAAAGGTGTATGTCCCATTAGTTTCTTGCATGTTGTCCTATAAGCCATATTACTACGATTATGCACAGGTCCCAATTGCTCCACTATGCACTGCATACTTTGGTTAGCAAAGTCTCTAGTATTTTCTTGAATGCTTTTACTGTCCCATTAGCTTGTGGGTGATACGATGTGTTTTTCTAATGATACACCTAGAACTCTTCTGTTAGTGCGCTAATGGTTTCGTTTAGGAAATGTGTACCCCGATCACTCATTAAGATTTCTAGACATCCAAATTGAGTCAACACATGTTCAAACAAAAATTTCGCAACCATGGCAGCCGTGTAGTCTTTGACTGGCTACACTTTTTCCCAATGAGTCAGGTACTCTGTTGTAGTGATAATGTACCGCACGCCCATTTTTCCCTGAGGTTTAATAGGTCCTACAAAGTTGACTGCCCATTTTTGAAGGACTGTAGCATCATTTGTGGATTCAAAGGCATCTCGTCCCTATGCAATGGTTTACCTGTCCCCTGACATATATCATGGGCCTTACAATGTGCTTTTGAATCCTGGTGAAGGGTTGGCCAGCACAACCCTGCGCGAAGAATATTTTGTGCAGTTTCTCATCCTGCATAATATCCTCCTGCAGCACCACCATGTGCTTCCATGAGGATTTGAATTAGTTCAAATTCTAGTATGTACCTTCACAGTGTCTCATCATTGCCCATTTTGTATAGGTGCTTTGCGATGATAGAAAAATCAGCAACACACACCATAAGTTCCTTCTTCCGTTGGATGGAGTATTCCTTCGGCGCAATCCCTGTTGTCAGAAATTTGATTATATCTTCAAAGTGCTCGTTCGTGATGCGCATAGCAAAGATCTGTGCATCATGTAATCCATCCTCATAACTAGTAGGCTCCTCTCCTGTCTCAATATGCGACAAGTGATCTAGTCCCGCGTTCAAGCATCTAGGCTTCACCATGACCTCAAAGTCGTATTCTTGGAACAATAGGAGCCACCTTCATATGTGCCCCCCCAACACAGGCTTATTGACCAATTATTTTAGCACGGGATGGTCTGTATACATCGTGAAATGTCCACTTAGCAAATAGTGCCTGTATTTTTGGAGCACATACACCATAGCCAACCACTCATGCTCAGTTGTGGAATAGTTCTTTTTTGCTTTGGAAAATCTGCATGTGAACAAGATAGGGTGATCCAAGCCCTCTCCACCCTCTTCTGTTAGCACCACTCCCAATGCTATACATGACATGTCAACATGGACATGAAACTCCACATCCCATTTTGGGAAGACCATGATTAGGGCGGAGGCCAATTTCCCTTTTAGTACATCGAGGCTCTTCATTCAGTCATCATTCCAACAAAATGTGATATCTGGATTTTAGACCTCTTTGGCTTATTTCTTCTAAGTTAGTTACTAGAGAATCCATAGTAAGAACCATTTTTTGCTAACATTTCAAATCCTAACCGGGATCCATCATCAAGACCAATTGAACGCTTTATAGAAGAAGAGCTAATTTGAGAGATTAAATAGTAAAGAGGAGATAAAATTAAGATGAAGGTCGGCTATCAATTTTTTCTTTGGATAATAATTGTTGATGAGAGGTCGGCTAATTTTATATATATATATATATATATATGATTTCATTTTATTTATTTTTTATTAATTATTTTTTTTAAATCTTATTATGTTGATTCTTATTAAAATTAATATAATTTAATAATGAATCATAATAATTTAATTAAGTTACTTTTTTTATTAACAATGATTATATCAAAATTAATTGTAATTTATAAATAATAATTTTTTATTATTATTATATAATATTAATAAATAATTTAATTATTATAATGAATTATTATTATAAATAAATTAGATAAATTTATTAAAGATAATTAGAATTATTATTATTATTAATGATAAATTATAATTTATAATTATTTTTTTTTTGTAACTAAGGGAGGGACCATTATTTTTCCATTACTTCGAATTGAAACCATTACATTATCATGGTGGCCTCAACCTACCTCGAAGGGCAAATGGGTCTGTTGGCCACCTTAAGTTTTTGACAGCCATCCAAAAACAAAAAACACTGATTCTTCTTGTCCACGCTATGTAAACTATACATTCGAAAAGATTACTACTACTTCTTGCTTGCATTCTTAACTGAAAATAGAAACTAAACTATTCAACCATTTTCACCGAAAAACTACAGACAGTGTATACATATCTTCTAGTACTAGTCCGCCATGACTTCCCGTTGTTCCTCTGCTTTCTTTATTCCCGGGTTGGTTTCCTTGATCAGCTGCTGAATCTCTTCCAGTTTTTTATCCTACATTATAAGAGTGACCTCAATGTTTTGCAACTCTTTCTTCAAGTTTGGGATTCCCTGTGACAGTTCTGCCATGTCCATGGCCACTCGCTCCATCGCCTTCACCAACAGCCTTTTCATGACCCAATAAACATGCAAGGCCTGTTTATATAGAGTCATGCGGCCTCTCGTGTTCCCTGGATGCAGGAGGAGGTATTCCCACTCTTCCATTTCTGACCTTGATTGTCCCTGGATCGCTTCCTCCTCGAGATGCTGGATTATCCTTCTGATGTCTTTATTGGTGTTCTCACAATAAGCTCCCTCCGCAAACTGAATCCTCTTCTTTAATGTTCTCCTGTATTTTCTTGCTGGTGCTGGATCATTCTCTACCCATTTCCCTTCCAATCCTCCTCTTCCTCTGCTTCGTTGTCCTCGTAACTGTCCTGCTCTTCTTCTAATCCTGTAATTTCCCCTACCTCCCCGACTCTTCATGCCTGAGGTGCTTCCAACGTCACCTGTCTCCTCTCGCCATTTGTTACTCCTACCTACCTGCTTCCTGTCCTCCTGTATTTTATCCTTTACTAACCCTGCATCCTTCCATATCTTCTTGCGCTGTTGTTCCTCTCCATCCTAGTCCAAGTCAAACATTTCTACTTCTTCTTCCATGTCATCTTGGATCATCTGATACTCCTCTGCCGCTTCTCCCTCTTCGATTCCTTTCCCCTTCTTTCCCAGGCTTCTCTGTTCCCTGTTGTCTTCACCCTCGTCATTCCTCATTCTTCTCCTTGTCACCATTTGGTACTTCCTTCCGGCTCTGTCCGGTTGCCTTCTGCGCCTTCGCTGCCTTACTTTTAACCTGCCCAGAGCTTTCACTGCTCTGTCTCCTCGCAAATCCTCAACAAACTTGTTTACCATTCTCCACTGTTTATCTCGCCTTCCTTTATGATGTCTCCTCCGTCGACTCTTCTCATCTCTCATCACTCGCTTCACCTTCCACCTGCCGATTTCATCGTTACCCACCTCCTTTCGTCCTTCGTCTGTGCCGTCTTTCCCACGTCCGAGCTCTGCCACCTTACCTCCACCGGCTTCTTCCTTCATTGCCTCGTCGCCGTCCCTTCTCGATATGATACCTTTGCTGATAATCTCTCTGTCCTCCTTCATCATTACCTGACTGTCTTTTGCCTCGTCATCCTCTCTCAC